>JABFOV010000262.1:0-44606 GCA_022817685.1 Aradophagus sp. ZL-2020
CCCAACGGCGATTGATGTTGAGCCTAAATTTTCTGATGCTGTTTCAACATGAGAAAATCTTGAATTAACATTTAGAGGTTAGCATCGATTTCAGTGCTATTTCAAACTGATTTTTTTTTCCCGTGAACGTAAACTAAGTCAATTTTACTATTAATATAATCCTAGTTATCTTAAATTAATAATGCAACGTGCATTTAAGAAGGTAAAACGAGTAAATTTCATGTAGTTAATTATAATTCCAAAAAAATAAGAAAAAAATAACGGCCAAAACGTTACGGTTTTGATCGCAGTGGTTTTTGGTACGGATCGCTGCGAAAATTTATGTTTAAATTTCGATGTTTAACGCATAGTCCCTTGACGCGAACATAAATTTCGCTTTTAATCAACGTTACCCGGTAGCATTGTCGGTCAGCCATGCGCGCAAGATTAAAACAATTTAATCACATTACGTTAACACATTTCGTTATTATAACTTATAACGGTGAAAGTAATGTGTAACGGAAAAATTACAGCAATTTTATTCAGTTTTTTAATTTTAAAACACGACTTTCTAATTTTAATATGATTTGCAAATATTATGAAGTTGAAAATTTGGATTATATCTTTCATATATATACATAATTATTCATTTTTATATTTTTGGGGCGAATTTCTGTCATTTCGTTGCAAAAGTTTTAAACATAACTGGGACGTAAACCAGTTAAACGGTAAAAAAAGTTTGATCGATGAATAGAAAGCTTAAAAATAAAGGACAAACGCAACATTTTTACAATTGAATTTTACCATCCAAGTTGGTAACAGTTTGTCCTCAAGTACAAATTATACATAATGCTTCATCATCGAATTTTCAAAACTGTTGCCGTACGATCGAGTTACCGTGATTTCGTTGAACAATAAAATTCAATCGCTCGAATTCGCGTTATCATACGTTGAAGAACGACGCTCGCCAGAATTGTTCTGGAAAAGTCAGCGTAAACCTGAATCGATCGCTCTCCGAGATAAGTTCTGGCAAAGCTCAGACCGGGAGCAAAAAGAAAAATACATACGTAATTATCATACAGAATGGTGACATTGATGAAAGTAACTTTTTGGCTCCTAATTAGGAAGGTACGATTTTAGAAAACTGATGTCTGGTATTTTCAAAACGAAAATTCAAAAAAGCAAAAATCAAAAGTACGTAGTATTTTTCATGCGACAAAATTGTTAATGGTTGTGATGACATTTGTTTTTGTTAATATCTACATGGACGATTTCTATTTTTATTTTTCATTTTAATAAAATTCTAATAACACGAACAGCACCTAATATCGTAGACAGTTTCTTGTATGACGAAATTGTGAATGTTATAATGTAAGTTACGACTGTAACAATATAATTTTCTCAACGTACGTTACAAAGTAAAAAATAATTAAAAAGAAAGCTTCCTTGGTTTAATTCGGAATTTTTCGCAAATGGTCAGAAAAAATTTTACTCAAAATTGTACCAAGTTTGCCAAGAATTCGCAAATTTAATACTTAGCCAAATTCCTCCACTTATTACTTCAAATTTCGTTAAAGGACGTAACTAAATTTCAATCTTTCTGAATAATTGACCTTTAATTTAAGCGAAAGTCTAATCTTTTTTATGTCAACATTACGCATGAATGAGATTGAATTTGAATTTGGTCGGAGTTAAACGCAAACGCAAAAGGAGTCAGTAATCGAGTCGCAAGTTTTGATTTCGGTTTTGCATCCTAATAACCGGACGATCCCTTCGGTCGTCCTAAGGGCGAAGGATTATGGAGTTCCACAAAACCAATCAGTCACCGACCACACTCATTCCGCCGACGCCTTAGCCAACGTCCCATATGGGATTTGCAGATATACGTAACGGCATTCCAATAACCGTTCCATACATAATTAAAAGGCGGGTAATTGAATATGGCGTTAAGTGCAAATTGACCGTACGTTCCCTCACCATGCTTGCTTTACAATTACGTGCGCGTCCTATTTTAACACGTGTAATGTAAGCAGAAAAAAAAATGATATTACTTTGCAAAAAAAAGTAAAAACTAGTAAAATACATTATTTAACTACTGATATAATTTATTTGCTCTGAATAATAAATTGTATGTAATTATTGTTATTCATACTTCAAGATTTTGCGTATCAATAATATATAAACAAATATAAATAAAAGTAAAAGATATACTTTTCATTGAACGTGTTTTTATTCCTATAACCTATACCATTATAAAAGCATAAAAAGTAATAAATTCTAATTACTTTACTTTTAATTACTCTTACTTTAATTACTAGTTTAATTATTGAAATTATTATTTTAAATAATATGCTGCACGTATGTAAATTTTTGTCCCTTCATTGGCACCGTAACACAAAGTGGCCTTAATTTGGTTGAAAATTATATACATTTACTATGCGATATTTTACCGGTGGTTTGGACACCGTGTAAGTGGTAGTTAGGTCGCGGTTAAGAGAACTAGCCGGTGACAGTTTGGTCCGCATTTAAATATGGAAGTGAAGCAAAGTTACTGACGGCGACGAGAACGCGCCCGGCCGTAATTATAAGCTCGCATATCGAAACCAGAAGTTACGAATTAATTGTTCAAGTTCGTAATTCCACGTTTAAATTAATTCGCGATCGTTTCGTTTGGCATGATTATTTCGATCAACTTCCCCGCGGTTTGCCTTTGGTAAACAAAAATATTTCTTTGATTTGAACCTTATTTTTAATACAAATTATTGTCGCGATTACTTTTTTCTTAGAATTTCTTTAAATTCATTTTGTTCTTTTTGTACATAAGAACTGGAGATCCTGAATACCACATTAAAATATGACCTGTTTCTTAATAAGTTCAATCAAGTTCTAATTTAGTTTTAAGTAAACTATTATTTAAATTATTTTATAACCGTTCACATATAAGTAGAATTAAAAATAATTATTTATATTTAAAATTAAAAATGAAAAAAATACATATCACAGTTCACGGCAATTTTTTAACTTACTAACGCAAACTTACAATGCTAATTTTTTGAACCTGGAAATCAAAAGCATGGCGACAGTAAACATAATCAACGATTATTTATTAAACATTCCGCGCATTTTTCGAGCGTTAATGAGCTTTTTGACACGAACCGCGTAATCAAAACTGTTGCAAATTGATGAAAGGTCGAGATAAAAAGCCCGCGTTAATTGTGCCGAAATGAACAGCGATGATTAAAAAACGAATCGCCATTGCGTCGAATCTTTAAATGTTTAACGCGACCGCAGCTAGGCGGCGTCATTATTCGTCGTAATTAAACTGTCAACTTCGCTTGGTGCCCGTTATTTACAATAAAACCCCGTTGGAACCTCAGTTAAACAAAATTCAGTATTGAATCTATCGTTTCAAATAATTTTACAGAAAGAAAAAAATAAAACTATTTCACAGGAGACGTTTCGTTTCGCGTTTCTAAATTAAAAATTTTACTTTTTTCATCGTAAAAAGTATTTACAATTTTCGAATGTGTAAAATTTATAAACTGTAAATTTCGCAATTCTATGTTTAAGGGCTATTTATTATTTGAAATTATAAATCTAGAATAATGAAAAGACCTCCAATGAATTGTCGCTTGAATAATTTTTGTTTAACACTGCGAATGTTTCAGATTAATGTAAAGTAATTAATTTAATTGTTTCCGAACATTGAAAATAAATTGAAAACAATCAATCGATTTAATTAACATGTAAAAAACAATTAATTATGTAATAATCAAAGATAAATAATGTTGAATTAAAACATAGAATTATAAGAATAGTGAGTAAACTGAAAAATAAAATATTTATTAATAATTAAACGATTTTAACTGGTCAGACATTGTTGAGCATACTTAAAAAAATCCATTAAATCAATGTTCACTTAACAAAGGCAACTTTACCCACTTCAGTTGGTCAGTTAACAAACAACAATTACATAATCGTTAAAAAAATAATTAACAAAATTAACCCATTGTCAAACACAAATAGTATTAATACAAAATATATTCAAAAATTATGCGAATTGCCAACAACTATCTCAACGAAAAAAAGGGTCTGGAAATGTATTTTTTGAGCATACGCCATTATGATCAAAGACGCACCAATAGCTGAATAGGAATGCAATTTGAAAACACGGTGGAATAGGAATGTAATTTGAAAACAAAGAGTTCGTAAGATCTTCGAGCCGTAAATCGACGTGATTACGGCGATGACGAGGGAGGAGGACGGGGTATTAATAAATCCAACGAACGAGCAAAAGAGCGGCATTTTTGCGGCTGGCTGCTTTCGAGTGTTTTCGTGGACGAGACGCGTCTCGCTGCGCCCGCAACTCGCGGACTTCTTGCCGCCTTGCTAAGCGCGAAATTGTGCCCGCGTCTTTCCGCTCGTCGTCGACGTCGTGTGCTAATCTCGCGGGCGCTTGTTTCGAGTCATTTCCCACGTGGCATGCAGGCGCCGATCGAAGAACGACGAAATAAAATACAAAATACAAATGCACCCCTTTTTATAAGCCCGTTCAAATTTAAATATGCTAATCACGACGAGGCTCAGTGATCCGGGATTAATTTTCGACGAGTTCTGGCTTCGTTTCTAAATGTGTAACTAAGCGGGTTAGTTGACGAATAGAATAAAAAAGAAATTTACGGTTGACAATTAATTTATAGGTATTATTTTATAGTTGAAACAAGACGAAGTGGTTTTGTTTGTTTAAATAATTATCATTAGAAGGAAAAGATTTGTTTTTGGATTTTTATGCCAGTTTTTTCCCACTACCTGAACATTAGTTAAAATGATAGAAAGAATAAAAAGAGGAACGAACATTTCACCGAAGCCTTGCATTAAAATTTACCGACTGACAAAAAATATTATAATCATAATATAAATTATAGAATATGATGTCTTGAATGGAATAGAGCGAGACAAGTAGGATGAATTATCAAGTGATACATTATACCACCACACCACTTTATAGTAATACAGTATACGATGACTAATATATCACTCCAATCCACTTAAATTATGTGGAATCATTAATTCATTTAATAACTGTTGCTGAAACTCCGACATTTTTTTCACAACATTATTAAAACAGTGACACGTAAATTGTTGATATCAAACAAAGATCGTTATTCATTATATAATGAAATAATTACTTGTAATTAATGGCAACTGATGTCAATTTATATCGTTAATTATTTTATTATTTAATAATAAAAAATTATAAATTATTTCAAGATTTATTTTCTTTTATAATAAACTTTTACCAACGGCATCATTTAAAATAATAAATATATTAATTATATTCGTAAGTATAATAATTAGTATAATTGAAATAAAAATGTTCATAAAGTCAATTTAAATAACATAGATTTATTAAAGATCATAAGAAATATTTCTCAGAAACTTTGTGACATTAAAAAAGAAATAAGATACATGTATAACAGTTTGCAACTTCATTTATCAAAAGAAATGTAAAAGTGCAATATTAAGGATGCAGTCATTCTAATTTAATAAGTTCATGCTTTATATTTATTATTAATAACTTTTATGACGTACATTTGCCAATATACATTTTCAATATTCATTTTCAGATAGAAAAAGTGTGTTTAATTAGGACACATCGTCTGCTGTAAATGTGACTCATTGTTATATTTACCTTTATAAAAAAGACTACATAATTTATTTAGTAGTAATTTAAATTAACGATATCACATATTTCATAAAATTTACCACATACAATTATTTATTTTTAGGAATTAAATATCGTTCGATTTCATTATTTTATCCCTAACAAAGTCAAAAATCAATAATTATTTAAAAGAAATATAAAAGGTATTGAAAATTGATAATTGTTTAATCACGTTTCGTTTGTATCATTTTCAACTTCTCAACAACCCCTCGACGAGAATGTCAAGAGTCAAAAGTATATTGTTTATAGCGACAGTTCGATACAGGAAGGTGCACAACTGTCATTCGAGATTTCAATTTACCTATCGCGAAGCAATTTACACGGCAATGAAATGGAGGGAAATAGAGGAAACCGTAATAGATTTATTTAAAGAAAACCGTCCGTGATAAATTCATTAAGATAATTCCGCAGTCGAGGCAAGAGGATTAAAAGATCAAAACAAAACGATGGAAAGGTGGGTGGGATTCGGCGGTGGAGGGGGGGGGGCAACTGAGAATTAAATAAATGTCGGGTTAATACAAATGATACCGCGTGCCGTTGCGCGGGAAATAATCTGCGGCGAAAACGAGGCTAATCAGGATTTTTCTCTTGTTAATACATCCAGCCGGTTACGCTCGAACGAGCTCGCTGCCTCCATTACAGAATCGCGGCGGTGGCTAACGCAATTTGCAAAATGCAGCGCAATCAAAGAACTCTAATGCCTCCTTTTTAATGTTTTCGCTTTATACACGCCGGTCGGAGCGGCGCGCAAGCGGCAAATAAAACGCGGAGGAAATGTCAAATCGCGCGCTCGGTATTCCACCGTATTCAATAAATGACTAATAATTTCCATCAACGCTATAGCTAATATTTCGACACGATGGCTTGATTGGGTTAAGACGTCCGATTAGCAATTTAAAAAATAAGGAAAGTGAAAATAAAAAATACTACAAAATATAACGACAATTGATGAATGAAATTTTGTTAATTCTACGACGACGACGGAAAAAATGTACGTTTTAATATAAAAAAAAAACACTTTAAGATAGAGACGTTTGTAGTAAAAGGTGAAAAAAACCTAATCGTATTAAATTGATAAATTAAAGAAACACTACTTTTTTACGTTTATATTGATGCTTATAAAATATTGTGCTTCTATTATAATCTCATATGAATATTAACCATGCGATCTGAAAACAACTCGTCTAGTTATTTCGGTACAAAAATAAATGTATCATGTCATGAAACAGTGGTGAAAAGTTAATTTGACCTCGCATTTTTTTTATTTATTTTTCCTTCTTTTCTTTCAGTTCGAAAAGTCATAAGCGAATATTTTTGCACTCAGAACAAAGTAAATGACGCTCGATAATCGAGTTTATCATTTGTAGCGCAATTTTTCGTCCGTTCATGGTCGTCAGTTTAACTTCAATACAACGTCAATGACAAAAGAGAAGATAATACAAAAAGGAAGAAACAGCAGGTCGGGGGTTACGTGATTTCCGCGGTCCTATCGGCCAACCCCCGATCGGATCGCGCAAGACTGTCCTTCGCCGAGGTCGTGCGACACGTAGTAATTTATCGCATAAAGCTTTTTCTTTATCCCCGATGCCATAACCCCGCAACCCCGCGCGCCCTTCGTGGCTTTCGAATCATCTCTCAGCTTATATACGTATTGCAACAACACCGTAACGATAATAACCGTAATATCCCGCACGGGATGAGATGATAAAATGCCCCGGCGGTAAAAAAGAATCGCTATTTTACGATGTTGCGTCGCATTAAAGGAATTATTTTGACGCCTGCGTATCGAAAGTGTAAACGGCTGTTTAAATTGGGCGCGCGCGCGAAATTCAAATTAAACATTTTAAGTATAGCTTTAAAATGTAAGTTTGCAACTTCCAATTAATTTAATCACTTCAAATATTTAAACGTTTTATTTTTAATCCGTTTTTTTACTTTTACTTAACAAATACAGTAATTGCGATAAAAACAAAGTAAAAAATGTTTTGGTCCAGCAGAATGTTTGTTAGGACAATAAACGTTAATTTAACAAAGAAGAACTGGATGTTTAAATTCAAGATTAGATTTAATTATAAAATCTACAAATTCATGCTTAATTAACCACCTCGTTGTCAAACACGCTGTTTCATTGTTTTACTGTGTCAACTGATTACGAGTGAAGACATTTTACTGGACGAAATGATCGCAGGTAAAGACAAACAAGCTGACTTTGACTTATAATTACATCTGGCGATTATAATCTCTGACATATCAATTCGCGGGGAATGTTTTGCGAGGATGCGCAAGTAAATAATTTATCACGGCAAACTTTAAACATTATTTGGACTGCATGCAGCAGCAACCAACAGGTACTTACACATTTATCCCGGCATAATTTAATTTACATCATAATGCATGGTATATATCATGTAAAAAGAGATTACGACGTTGCGTCGGAGCTGCGCGAGGTTAACCTTATAAGTTGGATTTCAGTGCGATGTAAATTGTTGGCCGGGAAATTTAAACAAAATGTTTGCGCGTGTGAATAAGATGAATAACGTCAATTAAGAAATTGTTACACTTAAATATATTATTGTATAATTAGAGAAACATGCGTTCAATTATCGGATGGCTTTTGATTACTTTTATATTATAAATCTTAAAAAAACGTCTACAATGTTACAAGATGTCCTCCGAAATGATGAATACAACAATGCATCACAAATTTATATCAAATTTTCTACTTCGCATTTATATTTTGCATACTTCCCTCCCATTTCTTTCATCATCCAAGAATCGCGCTTCACAAATAAATTAACTCCCCCTCTCTTCCCTCATCCATAGCTATTACTTTTATCAGCAATTACTTTGTAAAATTTATCACAAACCAATATTACTTCTTGCGTCTCAATTTGTCAGTGCGCCCGCGCGCGCGAAAATTACTCGCAAAAGCTTTTAAGTTAATCGGAACGCGAAGTCGATCGAAGCTGATGAACGAAAATCGATTGAAAATAATTTTTATTTTTTTTTGTTATTTTTATCGTCATTCAATCAGACGATACTTGGCACCCGATCGGCAACAAATAAAGGAATCGACGCAAACAAAATAGGAAGCGCTCGTTCGCACGGCTTACATAACCTTTTTTGCCGGCCGGCCGTATTTCATAGCGGCGGCGAAGCGCTGAAAAGAAAAATGTTTAGTCGGCGGTTTTTGCGCGGCCGATGAAGTGGCGTGCTCGCGCGCGCGGCAAAAAAGGCCACGAGTCCCGAATAATTAACGGGTCAAGTGCGCAAGTTACGTTGTTGTAAAACGCACGTCAACCGCAAAGCCAAGATCGCAAAGCTTGTGCGGGGTTTTTGCGCTCAGTCAAGCAGCGTCTTCGATAATGAAACGTCGCTGCGTTTTCGTGTGACCCGCGCGGGTCAGCTTACGCCTCGCTAATTAGATTTGCTTTGCATTGCAAAGCCGGAGAAAATGATTGATAAGAAGCGTTTGGAAAATCGCTCGCCACGGTCATTCCGTGGCGATTCGTCACCGGCGTAGAGTTTCGCTTCATTTTTACCTCTCGCGTTGTTTCGATCTCTAATTTTCGGTCGCTTACGTTTTGAGTTTTACTTTATTTAATCGGTGTATTTCTTTTTTTTTTTTTTTTTTTCTCACAGAAAGTAGTGAAAAGATTTTGAATTCATCGCATGCGAGTTATGCGGAAATGACTTGTTGAATTTGGTTTCAGCCAAGCATGTTTTGAAACGCTAGTGATTCGTTACAAGTTTTTTAAAAGTTTGTGATCATCCTGTTCTATATAATTTTTACCTTTTTTTGGTTTTTAAAAAACTGTTAGTTCAATTGAAAGGTGCGAGTTTGATTTTCAACGTTAATAATTAGGATTGACTATTGCGGAAACAGCGGAACTTTCACTGGTAATTAGTATTTATTTGAAAATTGTGTTTATAAAAATTTAAATATAAACAGTAATTGTTATTCTTAGAAAGCTATTACAGTCTTATATTCATAAGAATACTCGAAAATATGTTTGCGTTAAAATGAAAAAAGAGTACCATCAAGATTCTTTCTTTTAATGGTTAAAAATTCTTAATTTAAGCAAATTTGTCTAAGACTTAACAAGAGACAAGCATGTCTAAATGGGGAACTTAACTACCCCCAGGTGATCAAATTTTACGAATTAGAATAACTGTTCCATCTCGAATGTGCTATTATAATCATATTACACTAAAACAACGAATGCCTCGTTTAAGACACCACCAATTCCTCAAAATTAGATATGCTTTGTTTGCCTCCATCTTAATTATTTTAAATGCATAAGCACTTAATATTACTTTTAAACATTTTTAAATTCTCTTTCTTAAAAAAGAAAAAATAATTAACGTCCAACAAATACGGCGATTAATTTATTAATCTATGAAATTTCGATACACAGAGATCGCTAGGCACGTTGTTAAGTTGAAACAAGGTGGTTGAATCGACTCGATACCGAAGTCCAGCATCGGTAATCGCGGGACAAAAAGTGCAGCATTCAAGGCAAGCTTAGCGTCTACGTTGGATAATTGCATCGTTAAACTGAACGGTGTCATTTTTCTAGCGAAATCCCCTTGTGGCAACAAACAGCGCCAACTAATGAATCCGCGCGAATGAAGAACAACGGAAGCATTCTATCGCGGTCTGACGTAAGTTAAGAAGCAAAGTTGCACACGAAGTAAACAACGTGCTCGCTGTATCACAGCGCTGTTATCCTATTTGCAATGCATGACAATTCGCGGCTATCGATCCTTCGTACGTTTCGCGACAAGTGGCAATATTTTCCGTCCCCCCCCCCCCTCACCGCGCAACGTTAAAAAATCTGCGCCGGGAAAGTAAACGTTTTTGACACACTTAAAATTAATATGGTCTTCATTTTTATGAGGAATACATTTGGAATTATTAACGATGACATTTTTATGAGAAGCATTCTTCAAGTTAATACGGTTTACATTTTTATGAGGAACACACACTTGAAATTACTACGGTCTTCATGGTTTTAAGGTATGCACACTTGAAACGAAATGATCCACGTTTTTATGAGAAAAGCACATTTAACATTAATGTGGTTCAGATTATTATGAGAAAGTCACTTTGATCGGAGAAAAGTTGATAAAGATGATAAACGAAAGCTTAGAATATTTTGTGTTTGACATGATTTTTTTCATGAGAAATAAGCATTTTGTATTTTATGTTTATAAACAGTAACACTTTAATTTTCGCACTGCTCATAGTGAAACACTGTTTCTTTGAAGGACTTAAAGCCAAATAAACGAATTCATTTATTAGATGCTGAACAAGCTTTCTGATCGAAATTAAACATCGCGAATCGTTTACCACTAAATACATTCAACGACTATTTGGATGAATCGTAAATTTATCATGAATTTTTGTAATAGAAATAGTAAAATTTAGCATGAATTATTTTCAGAAAATTAACATGTGTAGTAAAAAAAGAAGACATTTTAGTATAAATTGTTTCTTTTTATAAGTTTTGAATAAATCGGTAAATAAATTGATAATGTAATTCATCGTTGGAAAAAAGTCTTTCATTACGGCACAGCGATTGTACATTTTTGATAAACTAGAAAAACAATAACTATCCACTATTTCAATACGTAAAGTCAAACAGAAATACATTTTCACTTACTTCTTTCGACATCATAATAATGTGATGTAGATTAAACGACGTTTCGCGGTTATCGCGAATTTTACGTTATTGCGCGTTATTATTTTCGTAAAACTTCGCATGCGTATTTACACGGTGCACGTTGGGAATAGAAATTTTTGTAAGCTCGATCGCTATGCGATAGTTCTCGTCGTCGAAATTTCACTATCAAAGTATTTCGTGTACATAAAAAGTAGCTCTGCGATGTTTGTCTCCTAATTGCCAATGGAATTGAGTATTAACGTTTGATACGGCGAAAGCTATTTTCAATCGTTTTTTGAAGCAAAGGAGGCATTTGTGAGCGAAATATATATATATTTTTTGTCCCTCGTAAACAAATTATAAACTTTCGAAAAGCCCGTAAAAATAATTTATTTTCCACGAGAACGAGCGCCATTGTTTTGCATTTTTTGCCTGCTTTTTCGGTCACTTTTTTCCTGATTCGCAGTTTTGATGAAAAACACATTCGCAAATATTAAAACGAAGTGCAATTTAAATTTGAACGTAAGTAAAATTCAATAGTAAACTTTTTCGTTTGCAATATTATTCAATTTAATCAATATTTTCAAACAAATCCGTTAAATTAATTATATTGTATTATAAAAAAATTAAAAAAAACATTGTATCGATTTGATAAAAAATGATCGATTTAATTTAAAAGTATTAAGTATTACGATATAACAATAAATATTTTAATTTCTAAAATCACCACAAGTTTAATAATTTTGTCAAGAATATATCGTAAATATATATTTTACAATTAAAGTAAAATACTTCACGAAATTTTAAATATTATTTTTGGCAATTATATTGTGTTGCGAAAAAACAAACAATATTTTCAAAAATGACGTCATATTTTATAAAATACACATTTTACAATGATTCATGCGTTATGTGACATTTCATGCACATTTACGCAATAACATAAATTTGCAATACACTTTATACAATTTCGTTTCCTCAGTACATTTAAAATCGTATATTAAAATTCCTTTTAAATAAAAAAAGAAAAATAACATTGAAAAAATGATACGATTCAAAGATTGCATTGAAGAAAAAAAAAAGTTAACATGATGGTACATAAAAAAATTAACTCGCTAATGAATTCCCACGCATTTGAAAAACAGCTGCTTTTAAGAACGACACGTCTTAGAAAGTTTTTAGTGCGTTTTTTTACGATTATTTCATATTCCAATTAAAAACCATGTCAAATGTCGAATGAAAATTTATTGTTAATAGCATTAAATTTTTTACCGACCAACAAAGTCACTTTGCACATTAAGAAAAATTGCTCAACTTGAATCAACTTAAAGTTTCATTTACAAAACTCAAATAATTATCATTGCCGAAAACGCAAGCAAATATGCAACAAAATAATATATACCGAACATTCGGCATCGAGAAATCTTGTTTATTCAACCCAACATTTTGCTTTAATTGAAAAAAGTCATGTCAAACGTAACGATCGTCGAAAACTTTCCGCCCGAGCAGCGCTATTTTTGCCCTAACATTTGTCCTAATATTCGCGTGGATTTTCACCCGCGACATTTAATTGCGCAAAGTCGATGTTTACCATTAATTTAATCTATCGCGCCATTTCGTTACTCGCGACAGTATAAAAACAAGCTAGACGAAAAAAAAGACATAGAAAAAAATCGCCAGGGCAAAAACTGACATCGTTAAATCAACGATCCAGATCATAAAACCCAGACCGTAAACGCGCATCATAAATGTAAATGGTTGATGAAATTTAATAACTTCTTGTCGTTGACTGAATTATTTGGCCCGTAAATCGTCAGCTTTACGATCTGAAATCGGCTCGCGCTTACGTCTTTTTTTTTTATTTCTATTTTTCATGAACGCACCTGCACTTGCAATCATGGAAATCCCAACGCGACTGGTATCTAATCAGACGACTATTTGCGCCGGAAATTTGCATTTCCGTCGTGCAATGAAATCGAGCACACTCATCGCCATTTTAATTGAATCGCCGATTTTTTTGCCCCGTTTCCAGGAGCGAAGCCGTCGGAGGATTCCACGGCGGATAACTGGTCGGCGATAGCTGTCAAATGACATGAGACACCGGACGATGAGATAGTGGATGCCCCGGAGATTCCGCCTAGGAACATGTCAGCCGAGCCGGAAGCGGCGCAGGACATTTCGGAGGACATCAGGGACGAATATTTGGCGCGATGGGAAATCGGCGTCCTCGCGGCGATCTTCGTCACGACCATCATCGGCAATTCGCTGGTGTTGCTAGCGATTTATCTCAGACGCTACCGCGACCGGAGGAAAAAGCTCACGCGCATGTACTTCTTCATCGCGCACCTCAGCGTGGCCGACCTCGTCACCGCCTTCTTCAACGTACTGCCGCAACTCGCGTGGGACATCACGTTCCGGTGACGATGTTTCTTTGTTTATTTGCTTCAAGCCCGCTTTCAAATTTCCTTCGACTTTTCCTCCTTATTCCTTTTTATATCCTTGTTCACATAAAATACATACTTCGTATATGTTCATAGAAAATACACACTTCATATCAATAAAGTATTCTTGTCTTCGTCATTTCAATTTTACATAATGAGTAAAATGTCAAAACAAAATTAGTTCCGTTTATCAAAACTTATATGATTCACATTAACATACGTATGTTTAATTTAAATGTCCGCTGAATTGCAAGCAAACATAAAATTGTCAATGTACCATTTTAACCTTACATGTTCATATATACACTACAGCGGATACGTGTCACCTTCCATTTTCATAAATTTGTATACTTAATTCATTATTTTAAATGCGCCGTTCAAATGAATTAAAATTCACATGTATCTCTTAAAATGCTTCAATACAGTGTTGACTGTTGTGATACTATCGTATACACGTAGAAAAATTTTAAAAAAATTAAAAAAGGACGCACTTGATATCTTTACGAATTTGAAATACTCGTCTTATTAAAATTATGATATTATGAACGATGAACAAAAAATCCTCCTTAATGTTGGAATTTCAATCCCGTGATTGAAATCACGTGCAATTAAGTACCACAAATAATGTATCATCAAATCTCATTATGATCTGATTTTCAAAAAGTGACATATCATCTCATATCGACCACAATTACAGATTTTATTACGTCACATAATAAAATGTTAAATTTCCAACAAACCGTAGTTTTCAAGAAAAAAAAGGGGGGAATCGTCATTGCAATATTTTACTACTTTAAGTAACTATTTCAGTGCACATTGCGACAGCTACAAAATCAACTGTCAAATTAAGTTAGTCACTATAATCAATTGTAAAAAAAAAAAACTATCTTAGAACGAAATGTCGACGACCGAGACGCGACTTCGACTACAAAAAACCTTATACTTTTTTGGCGCGACATTCGACAGTTGCTTAAAATTCCTCCAGGCGTTAATTTCGTCGAAACAACTGATTCCTCCTCGCGAGATGGCGATGAATTTTTGACCGAGATTTTGACACCGAGCAGACGATCGAACCGAAAATAGCCAAAGTCGGACAATTCGAATGCAATAAATTTGGCGTTTACGATGTCAGACGATATTGATTTATTATTACATTTAATTTATGACAAGCTCGGTGTATTTTCGCGACTTACGAGAAAAGAACGTCGTTTGAAAGTCAAATCGATTGATAAGCCGCGGATCGCGCTATTTTCACATGGCGATGTCGATTGGGGCAATCGGCGGCGCATAAATCATACGCGAAATTGAAAACTGATTTCGCCGGCCGCGAATTCGCCGACGCTCGAGTGTAAAAAGTCGACGGAAAGTCGTTACAAACAAGTCAGCGTTGCGAGACTTTTCCGCGGGGAAATCGTCGTTCGTACTTTGCGTCACGCGCGGGAAAACAATTGTAATTAACGTTCTTCTCAGTAAAAATAATCGTTATTAATTGTCATCTAATCGGAGAATAAGATCGACGAATTAGAAAACTACTGTAGTAAATCCAAGTTGTTTACTTCGTGATGTGTTTGTTGAATTTGCGAAAGACATTTTTTTTGCACATCGAAAATTACAACGTAATTCAATGTTGGAAAAAAATTGTAACAACTTGGATTTTCTGCAGTTTGTCATGTTGTCAAATTTAAGATACTTTACAATGAATCACGCTCCACCTTGTATTGTAATTTAACGTTTTTCTTCAAAATTACTTCAGATTTAATCGCTTTAATTAAAATGTAAAATCAATGCATAAATACGAAGAGTTTTGCCCGGAATTTCGTGGACTTTGAGCAATTCATTGCAAATTTCAATTTCCAATCTCTTACTTTGTTTGATTATAAAACATGTTACACGATTCTTCGCAAATATGTGTTTTAAATTTAAAATCGATCTGATGCTTCATGCAGTCTTTGATATTCCCTCTTCCCAATGTTCAGACTTACATTTAGAAATTATAATATCGAATCAACTAACATCCTTAATTTGTACCAACCTCTTATTTTAACTTAGATTTATATCACTTCAACTCATATTAAATTCGCAAAATTTAAATTCAAATCAAATTTGAACAATTTAAAATAATTTTACTATTCAACTATAGACTACTTATAATTTCAAAATTTAAAATTGCTAGAATAATGATCTACATTGATATAAATTGAATCCTATTTATACAATTAAAAAAAGATAAAACTGCATTCCAAAAATATTACCGCACATAAATTCAATGCAGCGTTTTTATAAGTCTCAAGCGCAAATGGTACGAAAATAGCACGTCGTTTTGTCGACGCGAAAATCAAATAGCTGTGTGACACGGCGGGTTCGACTAATCCGTCAGAGAAAATTATTGAAAAAAAAAATAAATAAAAAACAAACTGATCTCGAAACCGTAAACGTCAATTACCACCTGATGACAGACTGAAATGAACAATCGCGCTCCCAGACGTCAACTTCAGGGGGTCTTTCCATTATGGTACAAGTGAAAGATATAAAAATAATAACCGACCTGATTAACGTCACTTTTACTCGAGTAAAATTCAATTTGATCCAATCGAACTTCTTGTCATTTCAGTTCTTCAAGACCATTTTAATTTGTTTAATTTAACTACAATCACACTACTAGAGGTAGAAAAGATGAATAATTAAAAGCATCCAAGTAAAAGATATTTTAACCCTAACACCCTAAGTTATAAAGAGTGAAGAAATAAAAATATTTTGTGCAACGACAAAATTCAAACGACTGTTGAAGTCAATTATTCAAAAGATCAATCATTACAGAGAACAACTATTCGGAAGGTCAATTATTGAAAAGATCAATCGTTCGAAAAGTTAACCGTACGAAATATCGGCCATAATAATAATAACAAGAATATGTATAGCAAGGATCAACTTAAGTAATTGGACAAATCATTTATTAGATTTCAGGGTGGACAGATTCTGTGTAAACTGGTGAAACTTAGCCAACCGTTCGGCCCTTATTTGAGTTCATACGTACTGGTCGTAACGGCTATCGACAGATACCATGCCATCTGCCACCCGCTTAGCTACTGCAGAACCACCTCGCGGAGGTCAAGGATCATGGTGTACGGCGCGTGGATCCTTGCCTTCCTCTTATGCATGCCTCAGGTTTGAAAAGATTTATCGATTTTCATTCAATTTACAACGGTATTATCATCTAAGACCGTGATTTTGCGTAATTTTAAACTAGGTAACAACGTAAATGATACGACACTTTTATGTTTCGCTATTCTGAATAAATTAAAGCAAAATGGTATCATTAGAAGCAATGGGCCTTGAATTAACATCAAAATACAGTTTAAAAAAAAGCAATTACAACCGAACACTTTTTATAAACTCATAACTGCATTTTCGTGTTCCGCGTAATGTTTTGTGAAAAAATCTGCATTGAAATCTAAAAGAAACTTTTTAAAAAGTTTTAGAATTTATGAAAAATGATCAAGTTTTTAATAAAGATGTATGTTTATATATGTCACAAACAAATAATTTCAATTATAAAGATCACAAACTATATCTTTTTCAAAAAAAAGTTGACTTTATATTAATTTCTAAAATTGCAATTTTAAATAAAAAATTTTATTATCTATTTATTTGTCATTGTCATAATACAATCATAATGAAAGTAATATGCTCAATTACTTCACTTAAATTGAAAAATTGATTTTCGTAAGTATTAGCCTTGATGATGGTACTACCTTAATGTGCGCCTGTTTAAACTGGGTCAACGAAGACGCATTTTTCGGACGCGATTTTAAACGCGTTTGAACGCTAATAAGGCTTTTTAAATTACATTTGTTGGAAAAGAAAAAAAAAACTCGGTAGTACAACTTAATCCTTTTATATGCCTTAATTAGATTTATTAAGTTCATTACTGTAAGTGAGTTTACAAAAATACACTTCCTTTGCATCGAAAAAGTCTAAATTAGTAATGATTTTTCATTTAATATTTCAAGTATAATTTTGATGATACTTCAAATTAATAAAAAAAAAGAAACGCGCTCTTACAGAAGAACATTTGTATATGTCTGTAATGTTTTATCTTTTTCATACATAAAATACGTTTGATATCGGCAGTAAAACGTTTCGATGAAAGTAATATAATCGTAAAAAGTTTAAGCAACCTCTTAATAATTTCGCTCACGGAGTATTGTCAACGCGCAAGAAAAATATCAAGCTCTTTGCGCGTAAGAAGTAAAAAATGTATATATTCCGTGAAATATAAAAATTGTTAAAATTGCTCTCGCGATGCACTTTCGCGGAGCGCTTTTGAGATGATTTTACATCTTTCTAAATCAAAAAAAAAAAAAAAAAAATGAAAACGTAAAAGTAAAACAAGGATACATCTTTTTATACCTGTGTTCAAAAGTAATTTGATTTACAACTGCTTTGAATTTCGGATCGCGATTCATAAACAATAATTCTGCGCATTTGCTTATATGCTCGAAAATCAAAGTTTTTTCATTCAATTTCAATCACTAAAACGCGGATAATTAATTTTCATTGAAATCAACTGACGTTTCGCCGTTGTACGTCCCTATTGTAATTGTAAACGTTAATGACAATTAATTTGTTGCGCTTCATAACTGCCATTGCCGTAACAAATATTCATTATTATTGCATCGAACATTTAAAGTATATTGCATTAAACATTCCAAATGTAACTGAAATCAGAATGACAACATAATTATAACTAATTACTGTCTATGCCCGAAATGCCGAAACGCGGTTTTTTATAATAATAAAAAGTTCAATGTACAAAATTGTTTTTTACAGTGAAATTAATTTCGTATGATTCTTCCGCTTCAACAATTAAATAAAAAAATACGAATTTTTAATAAAACGAAAAGCGATGTTCAACAAAAAGCGTTGAAAATCGCATACCAAGAAATCTTATTTAAACATACATTTTGTTGAATTTCACCTTTTTTCGCCAACCCCTGTGTACGGTTTTTATGGTTATAAAATTTTATAGGTTTACGTGTTCTCATATCAAGAAGTGTGGCCAGGAATATGGGATTGTTGGGCGACTTTCAATATACCATATGGCGAACGAATATACGTTACATGGTTGGTAGAAACAAGTTTCTTTTTCACGATGTTCCGCCATTTAAATTTTTATTTGAATCATTAAAAATATATTCAAATAATTATCTTTTAGATTAACTATAAAAACTGAATAAAATAGAAACTTGCGGAGGTTAATTTTTCTTAAATGGACAAAATGTTTTTAAGTATAAACAAATTTCAAACAAGACACCTTGTTGATTTAACTTAAAACATTTCTAAGAATGTAAAAAATCATGACGTCTTCGATTAGTGCATTATAAGTCATTATAAGTTGCAATTTCCAGTGAAAATTCAATTTGTTTTGATTTTCAATTAAATGTGTAAAAGTATTTGTAGAATAATTCGAACAAAAATCTTGCAAAAAAAGATTTGATTATTGATAGTAATATTTTCAATTGTAAAGCCTTAGTGAACGAATCTTCGAAAAAACGGTTTTATTATCTGCCCTTTCTTTCACTCAGGTATAGCGTCACCGTATTCCTACTCCCATACTGCGTTTTAATATACACTTACACCGGCATTTGTATTGGTATTTGGAACAACAGAGGACTATCCGGACTACCGACAGGTTCGAAGAATGCAAATTTCCGGGGTGAAAATCGAAGCAATTTAATAACCAAGGCGCGGATAAAAACGGTCAAGCAGACGATCGCCGTTATCACGCTATATGCCACTACGAACAGCCCTTTTATTGGCTGCGAGCTTTGGGCGGTTTGGGACGATACCGCGGCCTCGTCGTCTTTCATTTCCGGTATATTCATTTCTACTTAAATCCCCTCTCGCTTCTTTCAAAATTTAATCTCCCGCCTTTATCCCTCTTTCTCAATCAGTGGTAAATAAATAAAATATATATATTCTTATTGTACCAAAAATAATTAAAAAACTACACTCTTAACATTCTTATAAATTTGCATTACCTTCAATCTCAATTCCGAATCATAATTCACAGCATGAACTCTAAATTTCGAGCCGAAATTTTAATTTCTGAGTAATGAATTGTGTTATAAAAGTATTTAAATCAAATGTCCTGCACTTTTTTAAATTTCAAAAATCGTAGCCCATTTCATGTACATTAATTTCATCGCAGCTTATTTTAAAATATTACAGTAAAATATTTTGAAATTTAAATGTTAATTTTATTGTTGAAAAGACTCACCGAACAGATGATTTTGTTCTGTACTTATCTATATATCTGTAGTCCAAGCACAAGTCACTGAATTTGATCTTCACATTTTATTGACTCCGTTTATAATTTTCCTTCGCTGCTTCTGTAATTATAATATATTATAATCACTTTTCTTTTAAAGAAACAATATCCTTGTAATTAATATTACGTCTACTTGTTTTTCAAAACGTACCTACTCCTTCCTTGAATAAAGGAACACTGAATGGAAAGTGAAAGTGCCTTCCATATATCACTTAACACCGTCGTATTCTATATCCATTGAGGAAACAAATCATTAATACTCTATTTTGATTTTAATATCACTGATAATATCACTAAATCTTCAAATAAATTAAACATTATGATTCTACGTGTTATTACATTTGATTAAATTGTCAACATTCAAGTTTAAATTTAACGTTTCAATTATAATAAGGTATAAAATAATAATATGAAAATTAAAGTAATTAAACATTTTATTATTTTACATATCTTTACCACGTGATCTTAAAAAAAAAAAATTGTAACTTTTCACTTCCTTTACAGAGTGGAAGTTTTTTCAGTGAATTTCGAAAGCACTCAGTCTAGCTTTATTTACACATGAGATGTTAACAAACAATTTACGCTTTGTTTTATTGATTAATTTGAGATGCTTCAATGGCCTACCGACCACAAGTTTTTTCACGCGATAAATAATTGATAATCCCGCGTTTTTTGCGCCAACCCGAGTGCCGCTCGGCAACGTGTATTTTAATTTGCAGCCGATGGGAATAAATTATGCTAATTCGCTCGTACAAAGAATGAAGTCGCAAAAACACGTGATATGACTCGTCTTTCAATTGACATACATTTAATTCGATTCTATTCACTGTGAAACGAAAAAACCCGCGATACGATTTCGCAACAATGCTCGGTAAATTTTGCATTTTTGATTTTCCACATTTTCTTCTAGCAATATTCTGCAAAAAATGATTACAGTCCTTCTTTAAACATCAAATAAAAAATTAATAAATGAAACACACGGCATAAGACGGTCGTGATTTTTATTTCTTTATCTATTTTTTGTTTAATGATTTTTATATAAATATTTTGATAATTTGTTTTAGATTTTTCATTCTAAAACATTTTTGCAATATGATTTAATGGAACTTAATTTATATCAAGACATTTGATAATAATTTATTTATTATATGCATTATTAAATTCATTATTAAACACATAATAATTTATTACAAAAAATATCTTGAAATTTTCAGGGCCAGCGTTCACCATACTTTCGCTATTAAGCAGCCTAACGAGTTGCGTGAATCCGTGGATCTATTTAATGTTCAATTACGAACTGCGAAGAATTCTACTGGGACGACTCCGGCGATTATTTTGTAACGAATATCACCACAGTATTGGTACGTGTGAAATAACTGCTTCGATAAAGAAGTGTCGCAAAAAAAAGTTGTTCTAATGTTCTCTTTTCTTTAACTTTAAAAGCTCTTTACCACAATTTATCACTTGTTCCTCTTAATTGCAAGTAATTTAATTTATCACATTTATCGGCAAGTAAAAATATCAAAACATTTTTCTATTAATCGAATTTCGTATTGACTCCCTTTGTTCAATTGAAATTATTATAAAATCAATGTAAAATAAAAGTAACAATAAAAAAACGTATTTAAAAAAAGGTGGAAAAGGTGGAATGGTTATTTTTTATTTTTGATCTATTAAATGTTTTTTGCAGATCGAAGTACGCGCAGCGGCAGTTCGAATGAAAATTCGACGAGATCATCGTTCATTTCAAGAATCTCACGCTACGCGAGTTTTGTCATACATGGCACGGGTACCAAAGATAGGATCGCAAGATGAATAATTTTTTTGTACTTTCGACGTTTGTATCTTTCATATTTGTAATGTTTGCGCGATAACTAGTTAATACGAAATAAACGTGTGCCAAAAGAATGAATGGAAAAAAGTATGTCACGCTTCTTTCGTGAAAAACCAAAGATTTTGTGATCGCAAATACTCTATGATGAAAATCGAAAATAATACAGAGTTTAAATTGTTATTTAAATACACGTTGAATTGTAGTTGTTGTAAAAATGTTTAAAAATGTGTTTATACAATTGGACGAATTTTAAAATAATTATAACATTTTTGTTATAATTCATGATATTCTGAAAAAAAAGTTAATACGTTATCATAATAATTAAAGATATTTCATGTGACTTTGAGTTTTTATTATAAAATAAATCAAATTAATTGATAAATTTTCCATCGAGAGTATTTTTCTTTGAAAAACAGACATTATCCGGATTGCTTTGTATATTTATATATTTGTTCTAATTATTTTATTAATAGTTGTAATCATGTATTTATTAATTTAGTTTTTAAATACCATGTATGATAACTGCGAATGCAAAAAAAAATTTCTTTCATCGCAGAGCAGGTACCTGATTTTTCTTTTAAATAAATTATTTTGTTATTTGTATACAGTTAATTCATAATAAATCTAGCATTAAAAGTTGTTCGCAAAATATAATAAAAAATTATTCCTTACAATGGAAACAATTGCACCAATCATGTAAAATTACATCGCACGGTGTGCAAAATTACATTAATTGTGTAATTGTACATAATGTGTGGTGTAATTTCACCAAGATTTTTTCTAATGTAAATTAGAAGTTATATCACTTAAATTGCGCTTTTAAATATGATAGAGAATCAATGGAAATTTATTTAAAATAACGTAATTAATATTAACAATAACTTTCCAGTATATTAAATATTCAAATATCAATTTCTCAATACGTACGTCGAATTGACTAGAAAAATAATCATTCTTATCACATTTTTCCCTCTCTATCCTCGCTTATTGATCCAATAGACAATTCCTTATTTCATTTTCTTTTCTTACAAAATTGAAAAACACCTTTTCAAACAGCAAATACTGAAAAGAAACTTTCACTGTAGTATCGGCCGGCATACATTATTTTTCTCAACGATGAGAAAAAGGAAAACGATATAAAAGGAAAGATAAAAGTGGCCTTTTAGTGATCTTTTGATTTTGTTCTTCGTTTCAATGCCCTCCTCCCCTCCCCCTTTCCATCCCGCCTCGCGTTATAGTATTACACATTCAAGTCTCATCGGTATTGACGTGAAACGTGGGCCTATTATGTCCCGCCATTTGTATTCCCCGGTTTTTCAAACGAGTTCCAGCGACGCTCATGAAGCGGCCGACAGTTTTCGTATTCGCATAAAACATTATCAGCGGAACATTACACGACGATCTTTAACGGGCCATGCATTTCGGCGCGAGCATTTTTTGCACAAACGTCCGGCTAGCGAATCGATTAACGTATCGATTACGCGTAATTGCGACCAGTAAACGTCAATTACGTCGAAAATTCAATTGATTGTAAAATTATTGTTGAAACAATCGAACGTCTAATTGCAATATAATATTGAAAATTCACAACAAGCGTGTAAGCACTGATTAGTGTTAGCTGCACCGATGCTGCAATTGATTGATTAATATTAAATTTCGTATGAGAAAGTTGTATTATACAAAGATAATTGCTAATGATTTATCCTAATTTTTCTGCTGCAATTTTCGAAACAACAAACAAAACAATCACTTGGTTTTTTATTAAGAGAATGTGTTACATGAACTTGAAATTTATAATTATAGTTATTTAAATCACTAGATTGCAAAAAGTCTTTGATTTTAAAGTATATACACTGTAAAAATTTGAAAGACCTGACACTCAAGTCCATCGTCAATTTTACAATAGACTTATATTAAAATTAGGGTTCTTTTTTATTCACGTTTGATCTACAATAGTTTAAAATAGGAAGATGAAACGACCTAGTTCAAATTTTCCTACATCATTTTATATATGAAAATTTGAACTAGGTTATTTTATTTTCCAATTTTAAATTGAACCTTCTCATCCCGAACACGTTTTTGTAGTCTACTTTCTCCTTCTTTTATATTCCAAATTTTCGTATTATGTTTTATATTATTGTTATATGTCATTTCATTGTCTATATTACTGACATAATTTCTTTCGCCCTCGAAACGACGTGTTAATTAACTCAAGAAAATTGACGAGCAAGCGCGATTTGAAACCCGGGACCGACAATTAAGGCCCGGAATCGAAATGTCGGCCAACTTGGCGCTCGATTCCGACTGAGACCCCGTAGCTTCGACGCTTCCCTCAGGATTACATCAGTATTACGCGGGAATAACCGGATCGCGATAATTCGATTACCGTAATCCCCAGTATCCTGCGACGGCCGGGCCGATTATTAATTTAATATAAATCAATATGAACTGAATAATTGTGCTTTCCATTAAAACGTCGCCGTCACGCCGGATATTCGGGTTTTACTATTCATATTCATCCCTCAATCGTCTGTGCCGCTCGTCGGAATCTTGTTATACGATAAAAGTTGTAACTCAGTTGCGAGCGTTATCGTTTCCAATGTAAATTGTAATCAATTGAAATTAGACGTTCGAGTGGAAACCGTAAAATGCCCCGGAATTGTAATCCCGTTGTCGACGTATCGACGTTGTAATCGATTGACAAATATTGAAACGCGAATAAAAATGTTTACGGGACGACGAAAGGAGTTTGAAAATAATATTTTTTGTGCTTCATTAACGAATCGCACAAACGCAAGAGTACAATTTTTTTAATTCTATTAGTAGAATTAATTTCAAATATAAAAAGATCAATAACGATGGCATACGAATGAGATGAAAAATGCTAGAAGAAATAGCGTAACCAAATACTACAAAAGCATTGAAGTTGTGAAAATGAATTTAAGTAAAAGAAAGTAATAAAACTGGCGGAAGTGATGAAAAAAATTGATCGAAATTATGCATTTCGATCAACGAGGAACCGGAAATAATGGAGGGCAAAAGAAGATAAAAGGACGAGAAAAAAGAATTGATAATGCAGGCTGTTCGGTCCCGTAGTATTCACGTGTCATCGCGACTATAAATTTAATGTCTTATCAATAAGGAGACGATGAAAATGAGAACCTCTGGCGGAACACCTGAATACTTAATAAACGGATAAAATGAGCATTAATAACAACTGTCTACAGACGATCTAAATTTTTCTTCTCGCTTTTTTTTTCATTCCAAAGAGGACAGTTTAGTCGAATGTGAGACACCTAGGCGGAAGAACCAGGGGCTTCGATTTTTCTTGCGTCGCTCTCCATTATCGTGTATGAACGATTTGCAAAGTCAGTGTTGCGAAATCCAAAATTGGTGTCGCGAATTGTTTAAGGCGATGGAAAGTCGCTGCCATGAGGAGTACAAAAATGAATTTGCGAAGAACGAGGTACACGTCACAATTCTTTTGTAATCTTTCACGAGTTCAATACTAAAACCTAATTTTTTTAATAAAAAAAAGTGAAATGGAAAATTATTATGCAAAATTAAAAAAATGTTGAAAAGTGTTATTTTTCTGAAAATGCTTTTTGAAAACAATATTGAATAACACAGTGACAAAGTTAAAATTCAAGCAATAAAAACATGTATGGCGCAGATATGCCACATGTATGCTATCTAATTGCTTCAAGAAATGCAACGTACATTCACATGTATATGAAATCTCTATAAATAGGTTGAACATGTTGTATACATTTTGTATATGCATATGGTGCACATATGTTTTATGCATATATCATAAGTATAGCATAAATGATACCATATATTCTCATGATTTAGTATATATAGTGGATATATACGTGCCACAAATGTACCATTGTGAATAATGTTATTGCAACGTTCTGCAACGTTTTTGCAACGTTATCATGTTGGGCCAATTTCGCAAGCGTTCTATTCTATCATTTCAATTACTTCAATTACTTCAGTTAAGCAACATTCTTCTATACATTGAAAGAAAAACACAAGGTTTCTATTTTTATATTTCATTTGAGTCAAATAAATGAAGATATTTATTAAGGAAATAAATATGCTTATTTTTCTAAAGATCCAATTTCTTTTAGACGGACAATGAAAGCAACGATGAGAACTTTTCCCAATCGCCTGTGTTGTTAGACTTGGATGAAAATTCGAAACGCCAACAACAAAACGCGAATGTTCTTGAATCTTCGTCTTCAAACGTTCTCTGCAATTTGGATCAGCGAGCAGGTAATCGAAAGATAATATTGTTTTTATTTAAAACTGAGAAAAATGATAATGAAAACTTATATATATTTTTTCAAATATGGTTTATCTTGTAAAAGCTTTATATTTTACATAAAGCAAAATAAAATGTTTTTATGATATATATCTAAGTATATAAGTTTCAATAATATCCAAAAAACGATGTATCTTGTAATAAGAAGTTTCTGGTTACCAGTAAAATACCATCAACTAAACTGTATTCATCCAGTGTCCAGATACTTTCTATCTTATATAGTATGATAACTTTATATAAAAATAAGTTAATTTTGTATGAGAATTTTTTAGCATTATACATACCTATAATAAGTTTTTCAATATAAACTACTCCTGAATAAAACATTATTTCATTAATCATTAAAGAAAAAAAATCGTTTCTAAAACACAAATTTTGTTAAATACGAACTTTCTAAAACACGAACTCAAAATTAAGTCGTTTACCAAGCACCATGTTTTAATTCTTTTCTCGTTACAATTGAATAAATAATCATCAAAAGTCTTAGATAATTAGAAATTTTTGTTTTACTTGAAAGTTTACGCCTGAGATTGTTTTTTACGTTGCAAAAATTTGTCGAAACACTTGAACATCTAGCGGAATTTGTTAAAGAAAAAAATGTCGCCAACAACCGACGGCAAACGCTGCGAAAGCGCTGGCAAACGTCAAATTGCGAAACACAATCGCAAAACCCCGAAGACGTGCTTGTCATAAGAGTTCCGGAGCCGGAAATTATTGGTCCTCATCCGCATCTAGAGATCTTTCACGAAGCCAACATAAAGCCTGTGCAGCGGGAGCCATCGCAAACAGAGAAAGGTGAGATTCACTTACCTGCAATTTCCTGACGTCCGGCGACTAGCTTCGACCAGCTGCATTTCCGTTTGATTAATTTTTCCTTTTTTTTTCCTTTTTTCCTTTTTTTTACTGCTTCATCGATCAACACTTCAATTCTTAAGACAGCATTTTTTCACCGTCTTTTTCATTCCTGAAAAAAGAAAAAAAATTATTTTATTATCTTTTAATTCATTAATTCAAATGTTTTTGGAAATTTCATTTTATTTATTCAATTGAATGTCGAAATTCTTACCAATCAAATGAAAAGCAAAAGTCGCGGAATTTGTTCATAATGTCCCACTTCCACCATGAAAGCTTTGGTGAGTAGAAATCTTCTGCAAAGAAAAATAACGATAAATAAATATTAATATAAATGATTAACGAAGAAATTTTTTATCATTTATAATGTGAAGAGATTGTAAGACTGATTTCAACTTTGTCGAAAAACCTTGTAAAAATTTATAGGATTCTTGTTTTCATCAATTTCGCAAAAGAAATTCAATTACATTTAAATTGTCCAAAGAAATACTCCTATCCTTACTCAGTTCTTGATATTATTGATTAATCTTATGAATGACCAGATTTCCTAATAACAATTATCAAATCCTACACTCGCTTATCATATCTCTAAAACAAAAACTTGAAAAATCACCTTCGGCATTATCCACTAAGGAATCAGATTTCTCCCCAAAGTCAGACAAATCTTCCGCATCGTGGTATTCCAGCTCCGACTGTACTTCCGCGGTCAATTCCTTCTCCGAAGTGGTAGCCTCGATAGTCTCTTTCACAGGATAATCAAGAACAGGGGTACATTCACGGACAGGAGAACAGTCTAGCTTCGGTTGGAACTGGCATTCTGGCTGAGAGGGCACGTCGTCGAGCTCGATTTCAGCAAGTTCGAGCGATAGCTGATCGGCTTCGATCTTCATCCTCTCGTTACCCTTCTTCTGCTTCCTGGTCGGGTCGGTCGAGGCGAGCGCTTCGGGCAGCACTCGGATCAACGTCATGGTTTTCCGTCGATGAACGGTCGGATGCTCAAAAGACTTGGCATTGTCTATATGAAAGCCTGTAATGACGTTGGTTAATTAGTCTGCCGTTTGTTTGCAAAAATCAACTAATCGTATAACACAGTTTGCCGACTGCGGAAGGCGAAAACTAATGGCCTTTGTAACAATGTGAGCGCTTTGAGACGCCATTTCGCATGAAACGTCAGACATTTTATTGACCTCAAAAGAATTATGGCAGATTGCTCTTTTTTCTCAAGTGACGCTGTTAACAACAAAGAGAATTTTCTATTAAGAAGATGAGATGTCTTTTTCTATTGTGCTCCGTTTTTTACATAAAATGTTTATACAATGTTAAAATTAAGGAATCATAATAATCGTATGGCTACAATACAGCCTTTTTGCTCTCTTCTCAGACGAAGATGAGCGAAGCGGGTGACCTGAATTACATCCATTTTAGATGTAATAGGCAACACGCATACTTCTATGGTAATATTAATATTTTTACTGAATAAAGTGAAAAATTGAAAAAATAGAATCAAGTAATGTTTCATGGAGTAAAACTAAACTTTGAAATTAGTTTTATTAAATTCTGTCAAGTTAATTACATTACATATTTAATTTGACTTTTTATTTGTTTGAATAATATTTGTGTTACAACCGAATTATACATATCGCCTGTTAAGTTTTATTAGTGCTCGACGATAAAGTGCGAGCGAACGATTTAAAGCAGCTGCTTTGAGAAATAACGTGCAATCGATTTGAGAAAATATCAATTCAATAATAACCGTTTGATAATGTTGTGGAAAACGGAGCACTATACAGATACTCAGTATGCTAAAATGTTATTGGAGCGTGATTGAAATTATCTTAGAGATATAATCGAGAAATTATTCACTTCCTCAAAGATTTTCAAATTGTTTTGATAATGTCAAATTCAGTCATAATGTTACGGTTACGGTAGTCAAATCGATTGACGATACATGATAGTAACCTATTTTGTAAAAGCTTGGAAGCATTAACAATCAAAGAAACCAAACCTTTTCTGCTTGCCTTCATTTTCTTACAGAATTGATTAAAAGTTGATCGATTGAAGGAATTAGCACTTAAGAATTTTGATCGCCGAAAATTTTCCAAAAGTTATTATTATTGACTTTGTAATTTAATTGTGTATTTTGCCGAAATGACTGTTTGGTGATTGTCAATTTTTATTTTCAAAACATGACAAAGTGAAATAGAAGAATTCAAAATTCAAAATTACGTAATTGATTGTAATAATTCTAATAAAATACTTTTTAATAAAAAATAAAAACTTACAATCATAAACTATTAAAATAATACATTTTAACATAAATAAAAATGAATTTTTTAATATTTAGAACAGGATCCTTTAAAATGTTTAATTTTTTTGCAGTATTGAGTTATTAATTTTAATATAAAACATTTACTTTGACTATCCAAACTATAACTTACATCTTATTCGCAGATTACAAAAAATCGGCTTGCGATCGCGAGCGAACGCGAATGCGCGACATGAATCGAGCCTTCGAGCTGCTGCGGTCGAAACTGCCGATCTGCAAGCCCCCAGGGAAAAAGTTATCGAAAATCGAGTCGCTGAGACACGCGATAACGTACATCAGGCATCTACAAAGCCTGTTGGAGCCGCAGTACGCTTATCTGCCAAATATTCCCGAGCGCCAAAATTATTACGCCGCTTCGGTGGGGGCATCTTCGTTTGATGTTCAGCATCCAGCCAGATGGGAATCGTTCGCTTACTATCGTTACGATTACCATGCCCCGTTTGTTCATCACCCGCCCCCGCCACCGCCTCTGCCGCCGCGCTTTCAGCCTGAGCATGACCAAGATCAACTTCACTACGACAATCGTGCCTGATTTCGGTCAATCGCTCCAGCACAATGGAATTCTGCTTTGAAAGTGAAAAATCATTCTCGGTAATAATGTGTCATATGCAATAAAATTCAATTTTGAAGATAATATACGTCATGATAATTTACATATTCTGTTTACCTGTTTTTTATCATTTATCCCATAAAAAAGTCCTTTTTTAGATATTATTGATGCTTATAAATGAAAGGTGTTTTTAGGAATGTTAACACAATCCTACTTGCTTGAAAAATGAAACTATAATTAAAATAAAACGTAATCAATATCTAGTTTTTGAGTGAGTAAATTAAAAAAAGTTTTTAGAATATACGTGAATCGTTTTAGCAGAAAAATATATTAAATAAAAAAAAAAATGTATTTGAAGTGTCACATTAGGGTAATAAAAATTTGAATCTAAAAACAATACATATATAAATAGTTTGACCATAACCTTTGTAAAGCTGACTATATTTTCAGCTTAAAAACATTAAATATTACGCTCAATACAATTCACGTGGATAGTTTTAGGCAAATAGATGCACTATAAAAGAAATCAGAAATTTTCTAAGCATTTTCCAATATTGATAAAACTCGATATGAAAGATGAAATAAAAACTGATGACATTTTTATACATAAACAGTGCAACGATTCAGCAATCATGATACTAGTTATTAGTAAAAAAATATGTTGTTATATTTGTTACATAACAAATGAGAGAGAAGTATAAATTCACGTATATACATTACTTCTTTCTGTTCAATTTATGAAAAAAAAAAAAAAAAATGTAATAACCAGTAATCAACAAATGTACGTACTGTTCTGTACAAAACACCTCTCTTTTTTTTATCTAAATAACAATATTATATTTCGTTTGCTGCGCCGTGTTCACCGGAGTCGTCGTCGGATGAATATGCAGTGGCAAATCCCAAATCATAGTTTCAACTTCGAGCGTAGCGGGACCTTGCCAACTTTCCGTCCGTTCATCCGGAGTTTCGATCAGTTTGGTCGTGGTGACAAACTCGAAGTGCAGCCGCCACTTTAAAGTGACCAAATCCGTGGTAAAGTCCGGGGTCACGTGAAGTGGTATCGGCAGCACCAGATGCGAATACTTGAGACCGACGCACACCTCGTGGTGCTTGTTGTAACTGACGGGCGTCTGCGACGCAGACTTTGAGCGGCGATACCCTTCGGAAACGTGTTCTTCAGACTGCAGCGATACAGACAGCTGCACGCAGGAGACGGTCGCGTTCGAAAAATCGAACGTCCCAACGATATCCTCGCCGAGTTTGTACGAGTTTTTGAACAGGCAGAATCTCACAACACGACCTCGACTGTTTGTTATGTTGTAGAAGTTTGGACTTCTTCTAGCGGTCAAATTCTGTAATTCGATTTTGAGTATAACGTTATTATGAAAGTTTCAACGATTTAAATATCTGCATTTATATATTTATAGACAGATACAAAAGAAGTATTAAAAGTGTCATTATTGTGACAGTTTATTTTCACAGAAGTACAAGATAATTTATTGGAAAATATTCTGTATCTACATTTAATTCCAAATATCAGTTTCAGCATTGTATTTTTAAAATAAATCAGTGAAATTGAAAAATGTTGAACATAGCTTTATTATTGAAAACTAAAATTACTTGATACCATTAACCTTTCAGCTCTTAGGTCAGTAGCGGCTACTGACCTGCTAGTTGTTATTGTGGGCCCAGGTCAATACGAAACAAAAACCTTATTTAAATTTTAATAATTTTTGCAATTTATACAGTTTTAGTGAACCAAAGTTAACAAAAACATTGCCCATTAATCAAAAAAGAAAAAGCGCTGGACCCACATTAACAACCAAGCGAAAAAGTTGTTGTTGAATGTGAAGGCTTAATAAAAAACCAGTTAAACAAACAAATGAATATTTTTTGCCAACTATTTAGTTAGCAATGAATGAAATAGCATTATCATTTTTCTTTATTGCCTACTTACCTGGAGTGCTTGTAAGGCTACATCCAATGGAGTCTCCTGATACTGAGTTTCTAAAAATGGATTATTTGGACTCAGGTCGATGCTGTCATTGCATGTAGGTATTTCTAGTAATTCTGAAAGTTAATATCATGTGTGACAATTCAAGATTCAATGTTCATATTAAAAATATCAGTACAAATTTACAAAATCGATTTAAAAGATATTAATAACTTCATATTACACTGACTTTTATTATAAGAATATTTTGTCCACTTTCATGAAATACTATAAAAATGAGTTTAATAAGAAACTTACCACTAAGTGACAACACTCGAAATGGAATACGGAGTAGTTTAATTGCAGAGTTGACTCGCTGTGTACCCACTGTTATTTTATAAGAATATTTAACAGCTTGACCTCTATAAGATGGAGGAGCATCGCTAGGAATGGTTTCTCGATACATATCTAAAATTCATATTTGCAATGTATTGAAATAAGAAGTTATATGCAATAAATTTTGAAATTCATTTGAAATATTAATAAAAAGTTACTGACAAAAAGTATAATTAAAATACTCACAAGTTTTACTTTCTCCTGGTGACAATTTTAAATCACAAAATAATATTTTTGGTTTTGTATTTAAGACTGCATGACCATTATCATGTTGCCAAGGAACAAAAGTTGTATCTGAAATGTAATTGCATTATGATAATTGTAAATGATATCACAAAATGACATCATGAAAACGTTATTTTCTTTTCATAATGATATACTTTTTCATAATTCATACAATAAATTTTGTTTTTTAATTGATATAATAAAGTTTAATATATGTTTAATATTGTAAATATTTTATTATTTTATATTCAATAAAGAATAACTTACCGGCATTTATAGCGATAGATTTGCCAGTGACATTAATTTTTTCTGATAGGACAGCTTTATTGTTTATTGAACACTGACAATGTACTTGTGCACTAGCCCATGCCAAACTTTCAAAGACATCACTAAAAAACATTAGTATCATGTATATAAAATAATGTGTACAATTTCTCCAAAATATACATAAAATATACATATTATAAGGCATAAAAAAGAATGCTAAGTTCTAAACTCACATGTGACTTTGTGATATTTGATGACTTGGATTAGGAGGATTACTGAAAGTCACCAAACATTCTACTAATTCTCCTGTAAAGTATACAGCTCCTCTCACTAATTTCGCTGTCACTTCGATCATTTTTTTAAATATTTTGATAATGACAACGACATATGAGATCTTGAGACCTAATAACGTGAAATAAAAATATGAATATTTTGCAATATACAATATTTAATTATTTGTATCCTTTCTATCTAACCAATATGGCATAAATATAATTTCAATTATTAAATTGAAATATTATATATATACTTACAAAATATTGTATTCTATATTTAATGGCTAAAACCCATGAGGCTTCTTCTTTTTTCTATATTGGTTCCAAACCTGGTAGTGCATAGGCCAGAATAATACTCAGAATAAGTATATCGAAATTTGACAGCTACAAAATCAACAATCAGCTGATTAAAAAACAATGAAGTGGCGACACCTAAAACATACGCACATCAAAGAAACATTACAGAAAATGTTGGGTATAATACTGGAAAATACTAGTTATAAATTTAACTTTTTTGCAGTAAAATACATTTAATTATTCATCTGAAATGTCGTTAAATTCTCACGTATTTATATATTTTGAGTTATACAAAATAATCAAAATACATTGAAAATATACCAATGGATTATAAATCAAACAAGCGATTCGATACATGAAAATAAAACTTTCTGATTCTGTTTTCATGTCACTTTCTCAAAATAGTTCTGTCCATTTTTTACTGAGATATGTGAAAAAAGATAGAAATAATTTTTCAACTTTTCCAATAATAATAAAACTAAACTGAAAATACTCATGAAAACATTCTTTTCTAATTATTACACTACAACCTGTGGAATGTATATCAAATACGCAAGTATTATGCTACACATAAAATGTAATTGCATAAAACTGCATTTAACTGCAGATCAGTACTCACAACATTCCTCTCGACGTTTTCCCCTATAAATGACTATTCCGAACGAGCGAAAATCCCTATAGCCAACAAGCTCGCACATTTTCACATATGGCGAACACGATAGTGACAAGTAATGTAAGATGGACTTCGTGTTGAGCGAGCAACAGCCGTCCGCCTAACTAACAAAAGTTCGCCGCCGCACGAAAATGGTCGATTGCAGTGCGCCGGCCCGCGTCGCTTCGTTCAGCTCGTAATCCGGCAGATCGGACAGCGGCTCTCAGGACCTACCCAAACGGCGGTCGATGATCCTTCCTGGATTACTCAGCGTTGAAAATTATTAATCACGGATCGTTGCGCGACAATGGCCCGCGAGTATGACCACTTGTTCAAGTTGCTCATCATCGGCGACAGCGGTAATTCCATCCTCTCTCTTTTATGCTCTTTGTCTGTCCTTATATGTTGCCACAGTATATGTGTGTGCGTGCTGCATTTTCCTTTATCCGTTTTAATTCGTCGCTCGCACAATGAGTCCGGTTTTGCCCAGTGCACTCAGCTATTAAAATCATGGTCATTGGCCGAGTCTTTTTTCGGAGTTAATTTTGTATCTGAAATTGTAAAAGGTTTATTTCAATACAATTTTATTTAAATTATTATTATTATTATTTTAGGTTACTCACAATGACTTGTGGTTTTTTTTTAATTAGTTTTGGAATAAATAATGCTTGTAGTTGGGTAATTTATTGTTTAAGTGTTGAAGTGGGGTGACAATGTTTTTTTGGGTGTAGATAATTTGTGATGTTTGTTTTGCATGGCTTCAGGTTGAAATCTTGTCAGAATATACAATTGAGAATAATGAGATTGGATTCATTTTTCTTTAATTGTATTGAGAATAATTAAAATGTGCATTTTTTTTAACGTAATATAGAAGATTTATTCTGAGGATTTATGTTACTATTAATGTTGACATTTCAAAAATAACACTAACACTTGAAGGAAGAAAAAAGAGCGAAGTATATTTATTGACTCAAACTTGTTTAGTAATTATTCATTCGAAATTCAGATATGTACCAAATTTTGGTTCCAGTTGACTCATCTTGCAGTTTACTCAAACTTGATTATCAAATCAAATTGTGTCAGTAAGCTCCAAATTATCAAAATTGATACAGCAAACATCAACTCAACAATATCAATTATTATTTAGATCATTTCGTTTTGCTTATGAATTGAAGATAACATAAAACTCTTGATAATTAAAGTCTCATTTGAAATGAAAAAAAAATCTGACTTTTAAAATTGTCTGACATATATTTTACAATAAAACCTTATTGTACGTAGATAAAAATCGATTCAATTATTAAATTTACTTTAAAAAATTGTATTTTCACATTTATCTTGACTATACCTGTTATTTTGTATACTCTTGAAATGTCATAAAATTTTTATAAACACTGAAAATTCATTAAAAACGTGACCATTATATTTAATGGACGAATATTGAAATCACATTAACATTCAATAGTGAAAATTCATCCATTTGTGTATTAATTTTTATAATGCAAAAGCACTTAGAAATCAAATGCAAAAATGTTAACACTGTACTGATAAATGTAGAAATACTTGACAAATTTAACTAAACAAGTAATTAATTTATTTGTTTTCAGGTGTAGGGAAAAGTTCACTTCTCCTACGATTCGCAGACAATACTTTCAATGGCAGTTATATCACGACGATAGGTGTTGATTTTAAAATCCGCACAATAGACATAGATGGCGAGCGTGTAAAGCTGCAAATATGGGATACCGCCGGTCAAGAGCGCTTTCGAACAATAACGTCAACTTACTACCGTGGCACGCACGGCGTAATCGTTGTCTACGACGTAACCAGTGGCGACACGTTTGCTAACGTCAAACGCTGGCTTCATGAAATTGAGCAAAATTGTGATGTAGTTAATAGAATTTTAGTTGGAAATAAAAATGACACACCGAACCAGAAAGTCGTCTTGACCGAGGACGCACAGCGCTTTGCCAGTCAAATGGGAATTCAACTATTCGAAACATCCGCCAAAGATAATATCAACGTAGAAGAGGTATGTTTTTGTACTAATTTCAATATTTTGATTATTTAATTATTTGCTTATTTAATCGGAGATACTGGCAACGTTTTGCATTACGTTTGAAAGAACTTTGATTTTGCATGACTGAACTTCGTTTTCATATTATCTTCAACATGATTCATTGTCAAAGATAGAGACCACAGTGTCTTTATTTTTAATTGAAAACCTGAACGTCTCTGTGTACACTCAGTTTTAGAAAGAAATATCAAACCTATGAGTGTGAAATTTCCCATGTGGAAATATCCACATGACTTATTTATAGTTTTCACTTTTGAAATGTAAATACTTCAAATTTGAAGTAAATATATATATATGTAGATTTATTATCAGCATGTACACAAAATTTTCAAAAATTAAAATCGTAAATACTTCTATATGGAAAACTTGCAGATGTTCAAAGCGATAACGCGACAAGTTTTGCGCACGAAGAAAGAGATCAAGGAGCGTCAGGCGAATCAAACGAGCGAAACTGTAAACCTAGGCAGAAGGACAAAGCAGCACAGGAAGCGGTGCTGTTAGCGACATTTCCCAAACGCATAAGACACACGAATCTCCGAGTCATCAAACAAACTGACAGAATAAAACAGAGAGCACGATTTAGCTGTAGCGATGGACATGGAATGACACACAAGCAAGCTGTTTGCCCCAAACGTTACCAATTGACCAGCAAATCAATCAGCTGGCATTCAAACACGCCGGTAAATCTTCCACGGAGTTTGCGCGTCGACGGCCGAGGTCTGCGTCCAACGAATTTCTTGACATTAGTGGATGCTTGATCCACACAACCTTTTACACTATGCCAAACAAACAACTAAAAAGCGATTCGTATGACCAAAAGAGACCCGGACTTGAGTTTCTGTTACCACTCACTTCTATATTGTAAATAACAATGTATTTATTGACCGACTTGATGAAACTTGTATATTTTTCTTAGCTTTTCGACTGTAACGCGACTTTGATACTTTCTACTCTTGACAATATTCAAGCAAAATGCAATGGAATTTGAAAATTAATGTCTCATTTGTACACTTTACATATCACGTGGAGTAGAATCCATGGGATTATACGTAGAGTTTCGTTTGGAGGAACGAAAAACGTGTACACGCAAACGTTGTCCGTCTTCGACTTTTGTAACATGTTTTTGACTGAATAAACGACAGTTGAAAATGTCTCAAGCGCATGATTTTGTAGGAAAAAGGTAGCGCGAGTGTGAATTGCGTAAAACTGGGAAAATGGAAACTTGTTGATTCGAGACGCAACAGCGGGAAAATCGCGAGCTGACGGAGCCAGCGTTGCAGGTCATGTCCAACCGAAACAAGCTGTATGTGTTAATCTGTGATAATAGCTGAAGCTGCGTCTTTAACTAATATAAATACTGCGCCAGCTTCCATTTACGCTGCGAGTACCTAAATAATACTTCTATAGTTTAATCATGGTGTCCAACGAACCTGACCATTGACGGTTCTTTTGTATGTTTATAAATCTATTGGCTGTTCCTTCAGCCATGATCGCTACTTTATATACAAGAGTTTGTTATTGAGATAATCAATTGATGGACTTATTTATTTGATACTGATTCATTTATTGCTGCATTTTTCACGATTTTTGAAAAAGAGATGATATTGAGTATTTATACAATTTGTGCAACAGCTTCTTTTCATTTATAAAAAAATGGAAGATATAATTGTACAATAACCAAAAGGAGGAACATTTTTTATACATATACAATTCTATTAATTACTTTACAAGCTTTTTTATTTTAAGAAGAAAAAGTTTACATGTGAATTTTTCAACTATTTAAACTAGTTTTATCATCTTATATGCTATCAGTTAGCATTTTGCAATTTATAAGTAAAAATTGGACAACAATTTTTCTTACTTCCAATTAATATATATTCTGGTATATAATTTCCAATTCTTTTTTCTGATTTGTTATGTTGTAAATTGATTGTAAAGCATAAATTTCTGTACATATTAAATGGGCCTCAACTTTAAATTTAATAATTTATAAGCATAAAATGTTTACAGAACATCGAAATTCAAATGAAAGTAATAATTCTAAGAAGTTAGTAAAAATATCTCATAAGTAATGATAAAAGAATGTTGTCAATTCTATATTTTTCTTTGATAGAAACTTCATACAAGAAAAATCTAACATTTTGTATCGCACAAAGGAAGAAATATATTTCTATACCTTGGAAAGTTACATCGTATGGTTGACATTCCATAAATTTCAGAGAAAAAAATTGAGAGTAAATGTTCAACATTATAAAAGAAATGTTTATATGATCTTTATAGAAATTTTTTAACTGATTATAACAGCGAATAAGTTTTCGTTGGACACCTTGAGCCAATTGAGACGAGATTCGTTTTGTTGCTTTTTATTTTATAAAACCGAAAAAAATGGAACGTATTGATCGACAAACGAATTTGCCACTTGTAATACGAAAGCAAGTATTAATAAAATATAATATTAATTATTAATGAATCAATCAATAATTGAAAAATATTTATCAATTGATAAAATTAATATAATCTATAACTGTAATTGAAATAAACAGTTTTGGTATCTTCCAATTAATGATTCCATAAATTGCAAGTGACAAGTTTTAGAGAACGTATAATTTGCTTCGAGAAAGTCGAAGTGGATGTAAATATAATAGGAAAAGCTCACAGTAACGGCATCCTAAAGTATTTCAACAGGCATATCCAAGCTCATTTATAATTGTTATATTATTACAAGAATGTATTATATCGATAATAATTATTATATATTATACATGTTGCTACAAATAAATAGAAGCATACCGAATAACAAATATATTACACCCAAATTGATAAACAAAAAAAAAAAAAAAATTATGTTATGCAACAATTGAGATGAAAATGGAAATCCTTAATTGAGTATGAAGCCTGCGAACCGACTTAAAAATGAGACTGCAAATTTTGTACTCATTGACATTGAAGAAATTTCTTAGCAAAAAATAGAAAGAAAATGGTAATTTTTGATACAGCTTATACTTTATATTTGCAATATAAATATGAATACAATTTTAAGTTTTCTGTGCTCCTTTTAGTTTTGTTTGTGCTATATCAGATGTTACAATTTACAATTTTTCTTCTATCTTGATTGTCGTACACTTGGTTAAGGATTTTTTCTTTTTACCTCTCATGGTGCAAATTACATTTTTTGTCACAAAGGCGCAAAAAATGACATTCAATGACTTGTACAAAAATGGCATTTTTTGTGTATGTGTGTCAAAAAAAAATGAACGAATTAGATATTTTCCTTGGTAAATTATTATATCTCAACTCTGATTTTTTGTCTAATTTTAAATATAATATTATATAATTTGTAATTGTAAACATAAACGTTTTCCTTATATATAAAAAAAATTGTATATTATCAAATATTTATTCTTGAAATTTTACAGTTATATATTTTATATCTTCGTCTTCTAAATTTAATCAGTAATAAAAATTGTTTTTTAATTTGTGTTATTGATATAAAATCAGAAAATGAAGTTACTAAAACTCACAATGTGAAACGCCATCAAGTCTTTCTTTACGATAACATTTCGTTTAGAATCGACATTTATTTAAGGTAACGAACAAAATCTGAATAAGTAATAGTTGGTAATAAAAAAATATGAATGTACTGATTTCAAAAATGTACAATTGCATTGAACTCTGTAACATACAATAAAAATGTAGAGATGAATAGCAACATCTATTTTAATTACTAATTATTAATTGTTAATTTGAATCTTCAGAACCCTTATCAATGAATCATTTGAATTGTACTATTATCATTTGTACAAAACAGTGTAATTTTTGTTTAAACAATGTTATATCAAATCAGTATTTATACAGTATTTATGCATTAAAATTTATATTTATTATAATATTAAATTGTATTTTATAGTAAATTACTAAAATTGTACAACACAATATAAATTTTATTAAAGAGAATTAATTGAATGAAAAGAATTTTTATTTTACACTGAATGTGGTAAGCTTTAAAAACGACTTCTGCAGTTACTACCACCCAAGTCATTGTCAATGACCAATACTCTTAGTTAATAAAGAAACAAGAAAAAACTATAATTTGAAACTGATAAAAAATATGGCGGTTTGGAAGAAGAAGACAAAGCAGGATATTGAATTATTTTGAAGTTCAGTAAAAATATACTAATAACATCGAAAACAACCAATAACAATATAACTACAACAATAGTTAAAAAATTCAATGTTATTGTTTTGTAATTTTTATGTTTTGTTTATGCTTTTTATGTATAAACAATAAAACAAGCCAAAAACAAATAGAACGCAATATAATGCTTAGTAATAAACATTTACAATATTTACCGTTTTATTACTTCAATCTCTTTTAATGTTGTCGTTGAATTTGGTAATAGCCGTTTAAAATATATTATCTCATTGTTTAACAATGATCCTTTGGCATTCCGTAGCAATCAGATTGTTTTCACTAATTTAAGGTCAAATATATTCAGATTTATAAATAATAACATTTTGCTTAACATTTGAATCAAAACACCACAAATGAAATGTGTATTGGTGTGTGTCATTGACCAATGAAGCTACGATGCACTCGCGTGAAGTTGGCGCTAGACTAACAATGAAACGCTAAATATATGAATATATATGAATATGAAATGCATATAATACAAAAAAATAATAATTATGTTGATAAAAACTCCAGTGATGTTTAATTTTATTTAACCCAAGCCTTATTTATAATTATTTCGAGGAAAAACGACGTCAGGATGACGAGTTAAAAATGCGTAATAAGCGCGCGAAATTCAAATATTGATTTTTGTAATTTATTGTCTATCAACACTGATATCTATTTATAAATTATTAAAGGTTCAACATCAAATAACTAATATTCAAATAAGATATACATAACAATAAATTCTTTTTATTTTTTAGTTTATTTTTACTAATACTATTGTTATTAAACTGTTAGTTATAAGAAATCCGATTATGTTTATTTTTTACTACATCGTGCAAATTAATTGTATAATTTAATTATATAATTAAATAACTGATTTTATTTAATTTATTTTGTAGATTATGAAGATTGCAGTTATTAAAAACATGAAAACAAATTTTTGGCGCGTAAATTTACGCGCGAAAGTGAACGATGCTAACTTCAAGTCAATAGATATCAGCAGATATACAATTTTGTGAAGAATATTTATTGTTTTCGAGTATATTTCTAAGATTAATTTATTTTGACCGAATTATTGCGTCAATGAGGAGACCATTGTCGTTCGACTGTGTTAAGCAATTATTATTGTAAAAAAATGGGTGACTTTGGTAATTTAAACGATCTTTTACCAATATATTATAAAAGACTGTTCCCTTTTGAGTTGTATTACAAATGGTTAAGCTATGGAGACAGTAAGTACAAAAAATCTTTTTGTTTTTCTTATCTTGTTTCAAATAAAAAAATGCACAGAACATGTTTGCATAATAATTATTCAGTCACATATACAATCTTTTTATTATTTTTTGCCATGATGTAAAATTCTATTTGTTTAATTTTATAATACTTTATTTAAATTTTAAAATAGTATTATGATTCATATAAACTTAAATATTTAAAAATATTGTAAACATCAATGCATTATTATTAATGTTTAGGTAACATATTTGCCAGAAGAGAGTTTTCATTTACTTTAGAGGATGATTTATATATGCGTTTCCTATCATTTAGAGAACGTAAATCTTTGGAGTTGGAAGTCCTGAGACTTCGTCCATTCAAAATTGATATTGGTGCTATTTTCAATGTTTCGTAAGTATAAAACTACTTAATATTGATGATATTGTTATGAAAAAACCAAAAATCTTGTATATTTTTTTTATTTAAAGTAATTTTGTTGCAAAGAAAGGAAAAGTAGCTTTTTATATTATGTATAATTTAATAATACTTTAAGCAATATAATGGGTCTATGATTTAAAATATTTAACAGGCCAAGGCTTCATAAATTAGGCATTAAATTAGAACCTGTAGAAAGAGAACTCATTTTTGATATAGACATGACAGATTATGATGAAGTGAGGTCATGTTGTAAAGGTACAGATATTTGTAACAAATGTTGGAAGTATATGACTGTTGCTTGTAAAATATTGGACGTTTCCATGAGAGGTAATTTCAATAATAAAGAAGTATATATAAAAATAATGTATAAAATATTAAAAAAAAACATTGTTTTTCTCCAGATGATTTTGGATTTGAACATTTGTTGTGGGTGTTTTCGGGTCGAAGAGGAATTCATTGTTGGGTTTGTGACAAAAGAGCTCGGAAATTAAATACAGCTGCGCGAAATGCAATTGTTTCTTATTTGACCTTAATTAAAGGAGGAGAATTTATGAAGAAGAAAGTAAAATTGCCAGGGAAATTGCATCCTTCTGTGAAGTAAATTAATTTAATATTTTTGTTTCTTTTCTTTTTTTTCAGATTTATTTTCAAATACATTCCTACTCATAATCGTTAAATGTTAATGCAATAATTGTATTTTAGGCGAGCAATTAATATACTTGAACCTTATTTTGTAAATATCTGCATGGAAGACCAAAAAATGTTGGAGAACGAAGAAAGAATACAACAATTTATTAGTATACTTCCAGATGACTTGCAAAACGAAGTGAAAGAACTTTTCAATAAATATTCTAATAGTGTAGACAGGTGGAATGCCTTTGTTGAACATCAGAAACAACAGATGCAAGAAGTAAGAATACATTTTAAATTTGAATTATAAACCCAACATATTAAAATAATGTAAAGAGTTTCTTTTTTTTTTAATCTTTTTTGAAAAGATACATCAGTAAAATATTTATAATACAGCATGAATGTGCACAATATGAAAGTCACATTTACAAATAATTAAAATGGATTTCTTTACAGGGGAATCCCAAATGGCGGTGGCAGAAATATATAATTTATGAAATCATGATTCAGTATGTATATCCCCGATTGGATATTAATGTCACAAAAGGATTAAATCATTTATTGAAATCACCGTTTTGCGTTCACCCAAAATCCGGAAAAATCAGTATTCCTTTTAATCCCAAGAAGGCTGACGACTTTGACCCAAACAAAGTTCCAATGATTACAACGCTTATCGAAGAAGTTAATGCTTTTGATGCAAAAGAAGAACTTAATCAAAAAAATGATCTTTCCGTAAAATCACGAAACATCAAAGATTACAAGAAAACTTCTTTAAGAACGTCGCTATTTGTCTTTCAAGAATTTTTACAGAAAATGGAAATTTCAAATCGTGTTGTGAAGATAGAACAAAGTGGTAAGTACACATTGACAATATTCAAAAAAATAAATAAAATAAAAAATTATATATTTGGACAATATTATTTTTAGAAATATTTTATGTATATTTTACTAATTATTATTATATTTCAATATTTGTCATTACTTATTGATTTAATGTACATATATATTTCTTTTAGATATGAAAATGGAGTTTTAACTTTGCTCTGGATTTTGAAAATGTGTTGCCCAATGTACAGTCTTTTATAATAAACATTTTTTAATTTGTCAAGTACATTCTAGTAGTAGTATTATTTAACGTCACAATTTTAAATATTGTATCTTAACATTTGCCTAATATATAATAAGTGTAATATTCCTCATTTACAAATTTTTTACAATGTAAACTATTTTTGTTTTTTATTTATTTTATAATTGCTTATGAACTATCTAATTTTGTTGTTTAAATACTTTGCTCGTAAACTAAACAAAACCTTGTTTACTACGTATTAACACTTCATTTTTTAAAACATCCTATATTATAATCAAATCGTCCTAATACAATTAATCTAATATTATTTCCGCTTGAAAGCTATAATTTTAAATTAGCCAGCAGAAATTGTATTTCATCATTTAAATGGTGCAATAATTTGATTGCATTATAAATTACAAATTCTATTATTAATTTGTCCAACTAAAAGAAAACGTGTAATTGTCCACAAGTTAAAATAGCAATACTTACGATTGTCAGCAACAAGCATAAGTACCTTCCTGTGATTGGAACTCTATACAGTCTAGCACACATTTTCAAAGAGGACGTGTACAAAAGTATAGTATCCAGGTCTTCTCCTGGAGTTCCTTGGTATACGAATGGTCGTGTTCGTATTTCATGGCCTATGTTTTGTATCATCGAACAAGTCGTCGTTAATCGTGCTGCCTGTAAGGTACAAAGGTAAATTAGCAATACTATCTATTATTGTGTTGACTTGAATTTTATATTCTTTACTTGCAAGTAAAAAAGAAAATATTTCAAATATTTAATAAATGATTTTGAGAAACAAATGTTTTTACCTGAATAAATGGCACAATTGATATCATAATCCATAGTATAATATTCAATATGTAAACGTAGTTAATCATTTTCAGCCTTGTGATATCTGTATATACATAATAT
>JABFOV010000263.1:0-44596 GCA_022817685.1 Aradophagus sp. ZL-2020
AGTGAAATCCGATTGCAGTGTTTTCACAACGAATCAGCCGAGTAACGATATTTCAATTACCCCGATGTTCTTTTAACTCCGAAATCGTTAATTCGACCGGCATCCACGCGCAATGTGTAAATCCTTGTAAAAATAAAGCGGCCAATTTTTCTCCGTGCATTAGCAGCAAATTAAAATTTCAAATTTGCCCCTCGTGTTAAAAGGTATCAGCTCCGTTGTGTACTCAAGTAACACGAATTAGTGGCAAACTGAATTTCATTAGTGCCAGGCATACATATTAAAGGTGTATGGTTCTTTTAGGAGACATTGACTTGAACAATACAAGGATCTCAAGGACTAAAAAAAATCAATCCAACAGTTATATTTCTGTAAGTTTACTTTATTATTATTACGTACTAATCACACAATCAAAATACTCGAAATTCAAATCATCCGATCAGCAAAAAGGCTAAATAATCTGCAACAATACCAAGGTTTATTTATTTAAGTCTATTAACATTTAATTAAATATTTTCGCATTTTTTTGTTTTCAATTTCTTCATCTTGGTTGTCACGTTGAAAAGAATTCAAGTACGAATTGTCAAATTGAATTTCATTTCAATATTATTTCTGAATCAGTTCTTCGAGCGTATTGTAGACAAAGTTTGATTTTGTTCCAAAGAATCGTTTCGACGATTCCACCGAGTTAATTCATATTGTAAATATTTATATTGCTTCATTTTTTTTCCTCGTGCACTGTATCTAGCGTTCGTCGTAAAAACATTTTTATGCGCAAAACGATGTCGAGCTTTAAGCGTAGTAATAAAAAGATATGTTTTTTATCAGATAAAAATTTCCAGTCACATTGTTCGGCTCATCAAAATTGCATGAGCGATAAAAAAATATTGATACAACGCTTACGGTGGGCGACGTTAACATAAAAGCGCGCGGTTGCTGTTGTCGTTTGTATTTGTTTTTAATTAAGCTTTGCATAATGCGCACCTTGTTGCGGAGTAAAAGTTTTATGTAAATACTTATTCAGTTTCAATATGATTTTTGCTCCTTCGTCGTTGTTTTTAAATTGTTCGTTACGCGTTTTTTGAATAGCCAACTTTCCTACTTTTATTGCCGGCAATTTTAATAAGTCGACAATCCTTGTTCTTGGTTACAAAAGTGAAAAAACTGGTTTCCACTTGTGATTCGTGTTTGCACGTGTAATCTGTATTTTAATAGTTAGATAATGTACAGATGTGAATAAGCAGACGTTATTTGTGATCATATACGTAAATAGCGGGTTGCTTTTTCTTCAATTGATCACAGTGAATATAAAATTTTAAGCGTCACGTTTTGATTTTTATTTTCACTTTATTATTATTATTATTTTTTCAACCTTTGCGCGTTTTTAACCAGTCATTTTCAATTTCAAGCGTGACACGCTGTTTGCCAATAAACATGATTTTATACTGTGAGTTTATCAAAACTATTTGTGAGTTTCTACGCTTCTTGAGAAAGAAGTGGACAAAAAATGAGCACGGTGATCGATCGTAACCAGGCCAACGCATATACCTTTCGATTTGATATATCACACTCATCGTGTGTATTCGAAATTAAAAAAACGATGACTAATAATCACTCTTTTCACCGTGATTATTAAAACAAGATATCGTATAATTTACATGGAGAAATATGAATAATTGGTACAGGTGTAAATGTGACTTGTAAACTATTGAAATAAAAATAATTTTTATTTTAATAGTTTCGATAGTTTCCTTGTAATTAATTAAAGTTTTTGTTTTACGTCAGTTAAAATTCATTTGATTAAAATTAAATGTTTTTAATAAAACGAATGCATACGTTAATCAAATTAATTTGATTGTATTGATGATATGCTTACGATAATTTTTGCGAGATTTTTAATTATTGTTATTTTAAGAAAGTTGTACCGTCAAAAGATGAAGGTCGATAAAGTAGATTCGATTCATCGTTTCGATATGTTTTGGTTCACCGAGTTCTATTTGAAATGTGTTATTTTAGTAATGGTTTTCCTCCTTACAGTTACGTTTTATATTTCACATAAGCGAATGTCTACATGTTATATAGTAACTTCATATGTGACTAGTTTTCGTATGTGTTTACTATATTTAAGAACTTGACATATTCAGTAGTTGAGACAATTTTATAGGTGCATAATTTTAATTAAATATATCTACTCGGTTTGTAAAAACAAACGCATCATTCAAAGACAGTTTTAATGTCTGATGAACAAAAAGTTCCTCTACATTTGAGATTCTTTGGGTATTCAGATATAACAGTGTCTCAGAATAGAGAATGTCGATTTCTACACTTCAAGATTAACGAATTATAAGTGTTCTGATACAGGTATCTCCCTAATACAGGACGAAGTTGTATCAACTTATTATAACACTCATTGTCTTGCACCAATCAAACCTGCAAATGTATTTAAGTACCGACAAAAGTGTTATCACACTACTACTCAGCAATTTCCTTTTTCACCCGTACACTTAGTAAAACACTTAGAGAAAAAAATGTGTGAGAAACCAATTAATGACATTTCAGCAAGCAAACTGCGTTTATAACTGCATCGACTTTTTCAGCAAGCGGAAAACTCGAGTTTCGCCAATTATAACCTGCTTATGACACGAGAGCCGATTGGTTATTTAGTTATTACTAAACGTGTACTGCTTGTATTAACACGGTTGATCGGTTGAACCGCACCAATTTACCTCATTACATCACTGTACGGTACTCATTACAGTCGGCGAAACTAGAAACACACGAACGAAGCGTAAAGGGGCGAAAAAATAGGAAAAAAAAAGAAAAAGAAATAGCGAAGCTCGGAGATGGGAGCGAGCGTTGGGTCCGTAGCCCTATAACGTCGTTAATCGTAATTCGAGGAGGAGAGCGGAGGAGAGGGTGGCGCGCGAGGCTCGCCCTCGGCGGGAACATGGCCAGCGCGAAGCCCGGCGAACGCCAAATACCGGTAAAGTCGTAATTGGGAAGTAAGGTCTATCGAAAACAAGGATCGATGAGCGATAGCCTACCGTGTAGGCGCGCGCGCGCGCGCGCGAGCGAGCGAAATCCGATTGGGTCTTGGCCGCGGGGCCTTGAAATTCCGTGGATTCCGTGGCTCGCGACCCCGCGGCGCGGCCGCGCGCGCGACTCGCTTCGGTTGTTTATCCGAGCGCGGTTATAGGAGGTAGCCTCGTGTATATCTTAATATCTCCGCGCGAATCGGCATTCATTAAAATGCAATGACATTCTTGGCGAACGCGCAATAGGAATATCTCGCGAATAGGAGAATCTCCGATCCCCGGGGCAGATAGGACGGACGGCCGGCCGGCCGGCCGGCCTGCGTGCAGGCATTCGCCGATCAACCGGGCCGAACGTCCGTTCCGTCTCGTTCCGTTCGTGGGATATAGGAAGTATCGTCGATTCCCCTTGTCCGGCCGGCTTCGATTTTCCTTTTCCTCCTTTTGCGCGCTCGCTCGCCTCCTCGTCGCCGCGCCGCGCCGCTGCCCCCGCCGCTCCCCCCGTCGCTTCTTTGTTCCGTCGCCGCGGCGCGCCATCGCGCCCTCTCCCTCTTTTTCCATACTATTTGTTCGCGCATTTTTGCGCCAGACCGCGGACCTACAGTGTCGACGCCTTGACAAGGCTCTTCCGCTCGGAGGGGTGCGGACTGCTGATTTATTTGCCGGCGCAACGTTTTTCTAGGCCAAAGGCCATTCAATTGTAATCTTATCCTATTGAAACTTATTAAATGTTCGATTCAATCAATTCGTTTCCGGCCGGCTTTTGCCGTTTTGGCCGGCGATCTCGGCCGGTTGTATTAATAAACGTGCCAAGAGTTATTGTTATATGTAACAGGTGCTGCTTTCAATTATTTATTTCGCCAATTGAATATTGATTTATAGTATCGCGTGTAAGTGCGACGGTATATAATTAGTGATTAAACATTTAAATAGGGCGTGCAGTTTCGGTGGTTTATAATATTTATTATTTATTGAGAGAACGATTGTTTCGAGTCAAGAAATGAAGCTTTTTGCATCGAGCGTAAAGTAGTTTCGTAACGGTTGTTCCTTTTCAATATTAATGTAATAGTTCGTCGTTTATAGATTTTTTATGAAATCAATTTTGTGCGGTTTGTTAACCATCGGTTGCACATTTCGTGCCTGTCTCGTTATAACAATTGATATTTTCTGAAGTGAACGCTTTGAGTAAACACAGTTGCAGCGCAGAAGACGTTTTCTCCGACATCTGTTTCAGACTCGCTGCGACCCGTGTTTACACAACACGTATATTTTAAATTCTGGTAACTTTACAGCGGTCGTTATGAAAATAACAAAAAACGGCTAACATTATACGATATTTAAACGTTGCGTAAAAGGTATTTCTTTTTCACTGGAATTTTCACCCGTACAATTTTTTCGTTGGAATGTACAGTCGTCTTGGAAGTTGTAAATACACGTAAATCTAAGTTTCAATGAAGTTTCTGAAAAATGAAACACAAGCAGTCACGACAAAACGATAAATTTGTCGAATAGTCGAAATTTTGTCTTTTTATTTTTATTTTTTCTTTTTCAATTTCGTTGTATCGAATTTAATAAAGGGGCAAACCTCGGTTGGAATAGCGTAACAGTACGCGAAACTTTTTCTCCAGCTCAATACTTTGTTGATTCCGCGCCAAGATCGATTCTTGACGAGCGAGCACATTGCTCTTCTCGGGACGACGGAATTATTTTGGCAAAGTTTCGGAGCGCCGTAGGGTGGTTGCAACTTCTCGAGAGATTTAGAGTTAACTTCATGGTGGCGAGATTGGATTACAAAATCGGGAACCTGCGAAGTCACTTTATGAACGCAGTCACTGAGAGTTTCCGAACTGAACGCGATATTTATTCGGCATTTATGGAATTCGATGAAAAACGACGAAATTCCGTCGAAAAACTATTTCATTAATTTAATGATTCTAATCTTGGTCAAAGAACTCAATAATTTTTTCTCTTGTTTAATGGCAATTATAAAAAATGAAAGAGAAAGCCTCAAACAATCCTGCGTTCGAAACATATTTAATGTTATCGTAAATCATATTATAAAAAAAATGTAACCATTTGCAGATGGAAATTAGAAAAAAAGCTCACAGAAATAGGAGAAATCATAAATGTTTTTATCGGAAGCAGACAAAAAAATGTTTCATCGCTAATGGATTTAGCAAGAAAAATATCAATTTTGTAAAGTAGTCTACAATTCAATACTCATTTCTATGTCTATTACCTAAATTGGAAAGGTGCAATAAAAGGCACATTTTTTTCCTGACCGTTACTTCACCAGGTCAAGTTTCGATTTTGGACGCTATTTAAAGACGAGAATGACTGGTAAAATTATCAGCTCGACTTTTATTCTTGCAAAAGAATGATTTGATTGAATGACATGTTCGTTGAATTATTAGAATCGCCTGAATTTTCAATTGCTCTAAATTTAAATTGATCAATAATATATTCATTATATAAATCGTACTCTAAAGAAGTAATGATTAATTAATCTGAATAAATTGTAATAATTATTTATATACCATAATAGATCTTGATCAATTATTTTTATTTAATAATCATCTTGGCTACCTACGTTAAAATACGATAGTTTCTTAATTCAGACACTATTTTGGAGCCGTTCATTAACTCTTTTCGTTTTAAATAAAAACATTTTTTTAAACAGTTTAAAGCGAATATAAAAATTCAAGTTGTAAATTAATTGGAGTAATGATGCAAATTTATGATTTGCAATGCAAGCGAAAGGTTTAAATGAAGAGCGTCCTTTTTGTCGACGATTCAGTTTTATCTCGGACATTCTGAGGCTTTGGTTGAGTTCATCATCAGCCTCAAAGCAACGCACTCATGCACCGCCGCTTACACTCGTCGATTATGAGAACATGTATCCTGGCGCGATCATATATAACAATCACGTCAGATTCTATTATCTAACACACTGGTGGACAGGTTGTGTGAATTTGATTTCCACGAATGTACGTAAACGCAAACATAGATTCACTCGTTTATATGATAAATTATAAACATTTATTCAGAATTTTCAGTTTCTCCTCAACTTTGGACAGGAAAAATTATCGTTATAAAATATTTCAATGGTATAAAATACCAATCTATTTATATATTATTAATTTAATATATTTACAAAAACATTTTCTTATATTTCAAAATTCATTACAATTGTTTTTGAAATATTTATTTGTTACGTAATAATTTATTGTGATTTTAATAATAGTAATCATCATGGCAAGACAAAAAAATTCGGCTAGTATACTTTTTTATTTCGCAGGTCTCCACATAAACTTCATTCTTTTTCTGAAGTACTACCTTAGTAGTGTTACCTTATTCATAGAAGAAATATACAACCTATTATTTCCATCTAGGGTTACTAATTAGTAATTTGCACTCGCATAAGCCTAACAGAATTGCTTATTTCAATGTGATTCTGTAGCGCTTGTGTGAACTGCAATTGAACAGCGACCTAGTATTTTTTTTCTGTATTTTTCAGTATATTTTCAAGATAAATTTATTTCAGTTGGCTGCTCCATAAAGCATGATAAGTTCTTTCATACAAACGCACGTTTCAATTGAGTAAAGAACAATATTTTCAAAAAGATTATACTTATACATTGAAAGTAATAATTAAAATAATAATATGTCGAGCTCGTACAGACGAATTTATTATAAAAAATAAACGACAAAATCGTTGTGAAGCAGTGACTGACATTAAAAGCCCACTCGTTTGATAGGAGTTGAATGAAAAAAATCGAAATTTCAACGCCGAAATTGGCTCAGTCATAACAGCATGATCAGATAATCAATAAAATGGCTTATAATGACGATCAATAAAAATGCTCGTAAAAAGTAATGTATATAAAAGAACCGCGGTATGAAATATTGCCGTAATATTTTGCTTCATTTATATAAACCGCGCGTACATACAAATTATGTGAATGTGTGATTAAAATGAACTGTTATCAGTTGAATCTAAAATTTATCAACAAACGAAACTACGCGCGACTGCTACGACGAAGACAATAATCAATTGGTTAGTAGCGAGTAGGTACGCCGTGAGCGCGAAAGTCCTTCACGACTTTGACTTTCGATACGACGATGCCATAATCGACTGTTCTTGAACGACGCGTCGTCGTAGGAAATGACGACTGGTCTTATTCGAAAGTTGGTAATATTGATTCTTTGACCGAATACTAAGCGTTATATAACAGTAGATGTTATCTAGTATGATCGTAATTAATAGCGCTGTCCCCTTTTTTCTATTGATTCGGTGTAATGTAATCGTGTCAAGAGTGAAGTTCTGATATCCGAATTAAAATTTTGTCGCGATATTATTTTTTTGAGTCATGCTTTTAATTTACTCACATTTATTAATTTCTCTATTTTCATGGCAGTATTAAATATTCAGTTTCATTTAGACATCATTTTTGCAAAAGTTGTTTCCATAGTTTTGCAATATCTATAAAATGACAATTTTACTTACTGTTTTTATATCTTTTACACAAATCGAAAACGAGCTTTTACACCTAATCCGTTTTAATTACTGTATTATATCTATGATGTAAGTTAATTTCTTAAATGCGGTTCGAATAATGCTGAAGTAGCATGATATGTAGTTATTAATTTTATAATATAATCTTACTGTAACACACGAAAATTTATTGAACCATTGAGCGTGTAAAGGAAGTAGTGTTTTTTTTTCATCTTAGGTCAAACGCCTCTGAAGAATGGTTGGCTCCGTAATTTCACCCTTTAATAAATACTGAGGAACGACCCTCATAAAAATAGTTCTTGAAGTCGTCTCTTGCGAAGGGTAACTTTTAATTGAAATCGCTTGCTAAATTATCTAAGTAGACACTTAAAATTGACGTAAAATAATGCAAATTGAAATAAATTCAGCACTCTCAGAAGAAATTTCTTGAGTCATGAATCAAAAACTATTTTAAGACAAAATTTTATCAGTATTCTTTTTTTTTTTTTTTTTTGACGCTAGCAAATTTGTTTTAAGTCAAGAGTTAACACAAGATTTAGTTACATTAAAAGCGACATAAATAAAGATCTTCACATTTTTGTTCTTTCATGATTTTCGCTAAGTATGAATAGTTCAATTTTGTCTCCATCATAATAGCGAGCCAGATGCATGCCGTACCAATGCCAGACTTCTGAAATCGGCATGCGTCTGGCTAGCAGTAACGATCCAACCTTTTGTCAGACCAGCTGGCAATTACTATTAATATTGTAGATATTTAATATTTTTCCTTTTAAAAGAGATTTTGTAATATATTTAAAAGTGTAAAAGATTCAATTTACAATAATACAGCATCTTTTTAAGAAAAAATATATTCTTATTTAATGAATAACTTAAACTTTAACCTAGAATATAAAAATATCTAGTTACTAAAAATAATAATAACGGGCATCCATTTGCCACACATCACTGATCCTCTTTATAATGCATATCGTAACTTCATTCCTAGCTGTCGCTACCCCTGGAACGCGCTACATCTCGAAACGTTAGGAAAATTATTACAGCCTTTTGTTCGATATAATACACTTATGTTACGCTTGACGAATCTTTATTGCCGATCAATACTATCAACCGCTAAACAGTGCGTCATAAATAATCCGGTGCACGTGCCACAACTAATTATTATTCTCTTACCAATGTGGAAAGTATCGATACCGTATTGCAAACAATGATATTTACAAAGGCAATGACGTAGTCGATGTCTACCTTTTTCATTACTACAGTCGAACTTCCGAATGATCGATTCTTGCCTAGATTTATCTTCAGAAGAGAACGACGCAGATATTACAATCTCATATACTGCGATACTTGCACGAACTGATTTTTATCACTCCAATTTAATTCTAAGTTGATCACACAAAATGGCCTGTAATCATGTATATTAAAAGTTTCAAACTCAAATAATCACAGGTTATTTTAATTACTTCACTCGGATGCAAAAATATATACGTACGCAAATTCATAACTTTAAATAACTTCCATTTTGCTACCATTGAAAGTGCGATGCATCGATGCGGTAACCATGCATCGATGTGGTAACATTTAAACCAACTAACTAGGAAACTGCTTTACTTTCTGGGACAGCTCGACGTTTAGCCATGATCTTAATTCGATTTTATCCGATAATCTTCAGCCCTTATATTATGAAGTACATACGCAATTGTTACTGAAACACTCGCAAATGTATTTTCTTGTTACATTTTTGTCTACACGTTCCCTTCTAATTCTCAATTCTTTTATCAAAAGAATATACTGTGGTTCAAATTAATTGTCCAAATCCTTTGTTCCCATGTTTAACATTGTCCAAATCCCGCTTCCTTTATGTCTTGATTTCATACGAAATTGAGAGAAACGGATGCTTAGCGCGACGGATGCCGAGGTTGATTGAATTCGACGACTAATTTATCGCTGAAACCTCTTGCTTGTCCGGCGTCTCATCTTAATCGCGCGACATCGCGTCCCATGGGAAAAATCTGCAGAACCTTGTCTCCGACGTGATAAGCTTAGGGTTCCGCTCGATAAATCTTAATTACCAATCAAGGGCTATATCGATCGGCTCGGTTGTTACATTAGCTTCCGTCTGGTGTAATCCCGATTACGTTCATATCGAGTGACGACAGACTGAGCCGATCGGCCGAACGTGGGTAACCCGCTCGTTAATGTATACGCACGTAGGCAGTCTTCGGTGGTGTGCGAGAGCGCGCGTTTTGCGCGCAGATGTGCGTATTAACGAATACACGCGCAGGCGCGCACAAACACTGGTAGCAGTTTTTCCGCGGAATAAAAAGCGGACCACATCTCACGTAATGCGCTCGGGTAGAGGCTCGGCTCGAGGCGAATACCGGATCTGGCGACATTAGGGCTTAGGTAGGTCGCTGGTAGGCCGCCAGGTAGGTGGCTCGGGTAGGTGCCAGTATCGATCGTCGCTTGATTATTCCAATGGACTGGCATTGACTTAATGTCCTTACAGGGCAGTTCGCCGGTGTGGTCAATTCAATTGCGACAATGACCTGGAATTACCCTGTCCAACAATTTAACGACTGGGTTGACCTGATTTTCTTTGTCGAAATTGTATTACCTTTTGATTTAGTATACTGAGAATAGATGAAACTTCAAGTTGCTGAATTTGATATCGAAATTGCCGGACATCCAGTCTTCTTTGTTCTGAAATCGTAACGAGTCACGTCCAAAAAGAAATAGCAAAGTTCGTTCATAATTCTGGCAAGCAAACGGTATACCACCATCGATTACAACCGAATTAGTTTATATTTAAAAACTTACGGAATAACTTGGTTCTGATTTTTGTTCCGTTTTCTCTTCTGAGTATAAGAAGATTAATTTTAACTTCATAAGATGTTATTGTTTGACTGCAACTTTCCATTTCTCTTTTCACTTCAACGCCAGTTTTCTACGTGACATTGATTTGTCTCGATTTTTTACCTCTGAAAGATTTATTGTCTGTTAATAGCGTTTCTTTCTCAAGTCGTAGAGGATTAATTTAAAATTAAATTTAAACTCATAAATAAGTTACGCGACTTAACATCTTATAAGCAGCATCCTATTCGAAAAAAACAAGAGTAAACGGACATGGTGTGATTGCCGCCGAGTCGTGTAATGAAAGTCACGCACCTTCGGCTGTACGCTTTTAGGGTGCAGTATGTGAGCCCAAAGTTCAACATTGACTTTGCCGTTGTTGCCGGGCTTTGAAGCTCACCCAGGATTTTTTCTCGCTGAAAGGTTATTGGCCTCGGAAAAGGGGTTGGCTGTGCAACGATTCCAAAATTTGTTTCACCTTATTGAGCTCCGCTATTTAGGTCACTTGCTTTCGAGCCACTTCAGCGAACATAAACACTCGCAAATCAAGTTTTACGACGCATTAGATCTTATTAAAACGTAGGCCAATATTGGACCCGTTCGCTTTTTAACACTCCAAGTTCCCCAATTAGACGTCGAGAGCTTCGGTTCTGTTAATCATAAAAATTAATTACAGATAATGGACGTTTCCCACCGAGTGGAAACAAAAATGTCCAAATTGTAATTGTGACGAGCAATTAAAGAAATTATGTTTTGCTCGTCTAATTAGTGGAAACGAAGCAACAGAAAAATACGGAAACGTTCCCCGCAATTAAATTACTTAGCAACTTGCTCGCTAAATCGATCTTCGTTATGACGTGTCAAACAAATTTGAACTTGCGAAATTTGGACTTGCTAATCGATAGCCCTGCGAGATTGCCGAAGAAACGGCAATCTCGCAGAGCCATGGCGGGAATTCCCATCAGCATTTTTCGCTACCGATCTGTTTCAGGGTATATCGCATGTGCGTTGCTCCTCTCGCCGGTTTCTCACGCGAAACAGAAGCCACGTTCGACGCTTCCCTCCCCTTTACGCAATTTCAATCTCCCGGTCTCGGCAATCCTTTTTATTCGCCTTCGTGTATTTTTTTTCTCCCCTCCGTTTCGCTCACTCTGTCACTCTCTTTTTTGTTTTGTTTTTGTTTTAATCTCTCCGCTCTCCGCGCTGCTGGTAGCATTGTCTGGCGGCCGGGTGGGTCGTGAGGAATTCGCACTTCCCATGACAAAAGTCGACTTGCTTTGCCGGAAATGACAAGGTTGCGCGCACGAAAACCGATACGCGTGTCGCTTTTCCTTCCGGGCTGGCGCCGTTTTCGGCAAAACAATCGCGCTCGTTGCGCCGCCGCTCTTATTTATGACACTTCACTTTAATTGCCTGGCTAATTGCTTCGTTCGTTAATTAAGTCAAGATTGTTGTGCGAAAAAATTGCGCATTCAAAAGACAAGCGGCGGATTACGTAAGCCTTTTGTCAATTATTTATCTCGGCGATTGTCGGGACTTATTTTTAGACGTGACATTTCAGTTTGCCGACTCAAGTTTTGAGTTGCTTATAATGAACTATGAGAAGGTGATGATTAAATTTGGCGTACAATTCAATTTGCAAAATGTGCAAATAAAATTTTACAGGTGTATTAATAAGAAATAAATCTTAATGAAATATAAACAATAGAAATATTCGATTTTTTCTTTCAAACGAGATGAATTCAGTTTGTGCCCTAATTACGTTTTCAGTATGATTTTCTGGGAAATAAAGGTTGCGAATTTCTTGTACATGGTATTACTCGTGCGAATCATTATTGAATATCACGTGATTTGTTCCCACCAATTAGCGATTCTAAATATTCATCATTTATATCGTATCGCGTTTACACAATATAATTTGCTCGTTGTCGATTAAATGATATTAATTAATGATGATGAAATTTACATAATATATCAATTTTTTGTTATTGATTACAAAATCGACTTTAATTAACTTTATGAATGAAACCACTTTGTTTCTTCGTCTTTTCAACACAAATTAAAAGTACTTGCAAAATATTTACTAACCGCCGAGCGCGTGTCGAAACTTTTAAAATGTCATCAAATAGCTCGCATGGGAAGTCAACATCCCGCGACGAAATTTAATTAAATTTGCCCGCGAAACAATATTGAAAATCGCGCAATCCAATTTCTTCGTATAATAGCAACCGTTTTGGTGCTGAAATTAATGTTATATAGATAATCGTAATTAATAATGAAATTAATACTATATAGAATCTAGATACAAAGCTCGCATTCTGTTAGGCTGTCATACGGTAGGTCATTGCTAACTGGTAAAACGTATGTCGTGAAAATATCGATTTTCACAACGCCGCATGTTTTCGACTACGTGCCTACGAGATTTCTCAGTGCCGCCGCGTTACGTATAAATATGCATTCGTGTGAGAGTGAATTGGCAAATGCATTCCAAAGACATACACCTTGCAACTGCCTTAACTTGACAGTGCTCTTCGTCGGACGAATGTCAAGTGCAAGACACGAGAAAAAAATATACGGGACAGATTGTTTCAATGATTCAAAAAGTTGTAGCTACCCTTATTTGCAAGTTTATAATTCATTTTTCTTGGTGATTGGTTAATAACCGTTAAAAATCATCAATAAACAAAATTATTGGTTTTTTACAATTGAATACCAATATATATGTATATACTATTGCGCATTTTTAAAATTTCGAAACATCACATAATGCTTTGGGATTTTAAATAACGATATCTCGAATTTTATTTTTATTTAATATTGAATAATTGTCGTTCGTCCCAGAACTGTTTGTATTTCCTTTTGATATTTTTCTTTATTTGTCTCTTTCATATCTTTCTCATTCATAATTAAACCATTATTCTAAAAGAGCCACAAACTGGGTTACAACTGCATTTTCTCGTAAACTTATTTCTCCGTACAATAAGGCATTATTAAGCTAAACAAGTAAAAACGGTTCATACTTTTGCGGTAGAAGTTGACTGTCGGATCCGCTTCCTGAATAGCCCGAGTATCTCGCGGATTCGCGTCTTCCGACAGCGATTAACCATCTGCGGAGCATGCATGACCCCCTGGGCCATTGTTGTGTACAGTTCATACCAAGTCTATATCATCGCTCGACTTTGTTTTCTCCCTTCTTTCTTCCTTTTCTTCTTTTCCTCCATATACCAATAACAATTTACAAGTATAGTTAAGTAACTGCGACTGTCTGCCACTCTCCCAGCTGCCAACCAGCCCAACCAACGGAACTTGTCCGACCAACTTGCGTCATTTACAACTTCAGCTCCACCGCTTTATTTGTGTGCACTTGATTGCCACTCTTTGACGGCGAACCATTCTCCTTTTTATATCACTTTAATTTATTACTAAATATCTGGTTGCAAGTTTATTTATCGTTTGATATTGTTTTTGATCAACATCAGGGTAAAGGTACAAAACAAATTGAAATTGTACGTAGTTTATCAATTTACTAACGTTTCAGTTTTATGATTATTCGTAAAAACATAACAATTGTATTGTTAAATCAACAAATGGAAACCTTACGATTTACATCGTAGCCTTATAAGTCACTCATTTTACATGTCAAAAATGTCTTTATGCAATCTCAATCTTTGTCCAACATGCTTTGTTTCATTGATAAGTTATAATTACTCAATGAAAATAACTTAATTCGGTTGATTCGTTTTGTACTACGATAGATAAGTATTTACTTTGGTATTAATTTTTTACGAATGTCATGTCTTTATCCCGTTGTATCAGAACTATTGTTTCCGAAAAGCGACATTGACCTTCTACAGTTTCAACGAAATATCCGTCAAACTTTATATCTGATATCATCGTTTGCGTGTTCTCCCCGAAACAAATTTAACACCGGAGGTTTCGTATGAATTACACCGCCGTTGCAATTTAAGTCGTCCAAACTCGTTTACCTGGACTCACTCTCGGTAACACGATTTCGATTGTTACATTGCGCGACAAAAACGTGAAAAAGAAAACGCGCAGAGCAATTATTATTTGCATAATGAAATAGAGCAAAAACTGAAAACCGGTTGCGAGAGTTTTGCGCGCATATATCTCATAAAATTTCGCATTTATGTTTGAGACAATGGCTTTTTAATTACTACCATTAATACTGCCGCTCGAACTCGGCATGTATTTCACAAATACCGATTCGTTTTTGTACATCTCACTTTCGGTAACTAGATTTCCTTAGCCGCTTATCGTTTTTAGTTGAAATTCCTTTCAATGTCTTCGTTCCATTTTTTTTGTTGCGCTAAGAAGGAGAAATTTTGAAATTTGTTGTAAAATTGAGTGAAAATACGTTATTATTAAGGTATTTTCCGAGGTAAAAGTCGATACGATCGTTCATTTACGAATTAAATTAGAAGTAGAAAACAAAGTTTCTTGCGCGCGGTCAAGTGTCTTTCTTTTGTTGACGGGGATAGAAAAAGTTGAAATTACGAGTGGATCGACCGAGTAACTGGATTGGAAGCGTGGAACAGAAATCAAATGGTAAAGTCAGAGGAAGTTACCGTGGTATTCTCCTCTCGGTGTCGCTTGGTCTCACACTGCGACCGCGGCAAGCCTCACAGAACTTTGCTCTTTACTATCCGTTCGCTCGCCTAAAAGAGTGGTAGACAGAGAAAAGACGAGATTAAGAGGCCGCTGGACAGAGAGAGGGACGACTGCCGGCTGTTTACACTTTGGTCATCGTGTAGACAGTAAGGGCAACTACATGCGTCAGGATATATGCGTAACTAGCTCACAATTTATTAATAAACATTAGACGGGATAGAACCTTTACCTTGTCTTATTATTTCATTAAAACGACCTTCGTACAATTAAAAAAACTGTTAAATGGATAATGTTTCTACATAAGAATAACATGGAAATCGAAAGAGTAAATACGTTATATACTGAGACAAGATAGTGTAACAAACAACTCGTTTATTGTAATCGATACACATGACGTTGCATCTTTTACAATTTGGTTTTTGTAAGCAATATCCAGGAAAAGAATTATTAGTCAAATATTGTAGAGCTTTGTTGAAATAAAATGAAAGATTACAGATTAGAAAGAATATTAATTTTATAAGCTTGTACTAGATAGAAGATTTTACTGTTATACATATGAATATACAATGCCACGAATGAAGACAAAATTATGTAGAAATACAGTGTAATAAGATAATCGCTTTTTTCCCTTGAAAAAAGAAAAAAAGGTGACGTATTCATTCGTCGCGAGTTGGGTGAAATGTAAAACTGTTGCCGTTGTCAGATCCAACGGACGGGATGCAAAGAGGGAAATTTAGCGATTTAACAACGCTAGTGCCGTGTCAAGCGCCAAGCGAATATCAGCTAAACTAACAGTACCTTTTGCCTTGCATTCGCGTAACTAGAAACAAAATCACCCGGGATTAAACATGCATGACATTCTTGATTGCGTTAAAAACTTTACGGTGCCACTTTGAATGAATGCAGTTTTGTAACACAAACAATAGATTTTCTTATTTTTCAATAATTCGTTTTCTGAAATAGCAACAAATTTTACGAACTATATTTTTATAATTCCTGCTATTATTCAACAATTTATAATAAATTTTTATTCAATTTACATAAATGAACAGCGATAACAATTATAAAAAAACTTCAAAATATCGCGTACAAACGCAAAGAACAATTTTTCTAAAGCAATTCTTTATTTGTATTAAAAAAAAGTAACATATAAAAATTCAGTATCAAGATAGTGAATTCTAGAATATTTCGACAAATATTCTATGAAAACATTGATTTAGACTCAAGTTTATACAAGGTCGATAATAGGTTTAAGAACATTTATCAAACATTCTATGAACTTTGGAATGACTGTTTAGCATTCTCTTGTAATAAAGTTTACGTATATTTTATAAATGAATAGTGATAACTTTAAATTAAATAATTTAAAGTTGAAGTGAGAAAAAGCTTAATACCAAAATATTGTGCATTGATGTTGCGTATTAACCAAAAGGAAATGTTCTTGTTACAGATGCTGCGGCAGCCGGTACTCGTCTTTCACTCGCATATGGGCGGCAATGCGGCTCTACAATTATGGTGAGTTATCGTATTCGTTGATAATTATAGAGAGCTACCCCTCTTGTGCAGAGCAAAGGAAATCGTTGCTTTTTCTGCTTCCGAACAAGTGCGTTTTATAGCGAACGCCATCATAATTTTCGCACTTTCAGTATCTTCGGTTGAATAATCATTATGAAAATTCAACGTTAAATGTCGTGCCGAAATATATGCCGCATAAAAAGATCCAGCATTCATTTCGCAAAGTTGATCCCACACGTGATAACATTATATATTCAAAGCAATGAATGATTCATTCCATTGACGGTAGTCGATTTAATTTCACTTGATACATATTTTTATATTATTGAATGAAACGCTTAATTAATTTCATGCGAAATTAAATTAATTTTAATCGCTTAGGGAATAACTTGACGCGAAAAATTGCTCAAAAACACTTTCGTTTTTTGAACGATGGAACAAGCGAAGAAAAAGACGCGAAGGAATGTGTCCCCCGGCGGTGCATTGAAATTCGTTTGATGAATCTGATAAGGTAGTAATGACGCAAAATTCGGGGCCTTCTGTGCGTGTAAAACCACTGATCGTGTCGACCACACCGTTCGCGCAAATTGACGGTGCGGCCGACAATGAATATGCGCCCTACATACACGCGTGAAAGGCAAATGCAAATGCTCATCCACCTGTATATGCTACGAGATTTACATCCACTTAAATCAGCCTTTTTCGATAATGTTGCAACATTTTTGATTAAACAATTTGCATATTAAATATCTCGTCCGTTCTCGGCCGAAATTCAAGGCTGATTCATCAAATTGGCTGCATGCGAAAAATTAAATTTTATTAAATTGAAAAAAAAGATCAGTTAATTGTATTACACGCGATTCAAGATTGTTTTTATCAACGGTGAATAACAGATGGACAAATTTACGAATTTAAATAAAACTTTATTTTTTTAAAACACATTGACTACTGTTGGAAAAAGAAACAATACAATTTTAAATCTTTTAAAATGTATAAACAATTTAGATTTTACAATTGATAGAGATTGAAATCTGACATTTAAATGGTTATCATCATTTGTTTTTTTTTCTGTGTTTCAAATATTTTCAATCTTTAATAATATAAATCAATGATTTCCAATAAACTTTCCAAAGGTGAACAGATTCGACGCTAAAAAAAAAACTTTCCTTTGGCAAGATTTTCAATAAAAACACAACCCTCGTATGCAAGGGAATGCAGATTTTTTTGAGGTCGAAATGCAAATTCGTGGCACTAACCGCAGCACGTTCAACCGGTGTCGGGTGTCGCGAAATTCCGCGCTCCGCGTTCTGACTCACGTAGGAATTCGCGACGCAATTAATGCGCGCCAGTTAATTGTTGGCAAGCGGGTCTGCTGGTCACGCAAAAACAGTTGCGCTCGAACTTCTATCGCCGTCGACGATAGTGATCGCCCGTAGGAACAACGGCAATTAAGTGACCATTTTACGCATTTTCGAAGACATGCCAGAAATCACCCCAGGCTAATTACTTTCCCCTTTCGAAGAAAGAAGACAAAAAATCAAAACGACGGGAAAAAAGGCTAATAAGATTGCGCAAACGAGGTGAAAAGGATGCGGAAATTATTCGCGATTATTCGCAGCGAAGCAAGTTGAAAGGTCGCGAGGGTTCACGGAAGCATGATTAGTTGTTACGATGATTGAAATTCGTTGAATGACGTTAATCTTATTGTCAAGTGAATTTTAAAATTTCGTAACGCCACTCGACACGCATTTATACTCGCTCGTCGAGCATAAAAAATGGTTTTAATTATAAACGAAATTATTAAAGAATGAGTTGTGAAATGCGAGGGACCGGTAATGAAGCCATTACATCGACGCGGAGTTAAAATATATCTATCAACGTGAAATTCTTGGCGTCTAATTACGTAGACTTGACATCTCGTTAACGACTTTTTTTCCCCCGATTCGCAATGAATTTGGCGAAGACGTATCTAATGCTGATATACGTTCTCCGAAGAAAGGGAGAAAATGTCTCGTAAGCCGATTACGATTTGCATGGGCTGCGATATTAATTAGCTTACGAAAAGAAATACAAGGTGATAATTTAGCGTCCTCGCATTGTCGCTTATTTTCGCACAACGCAATCGTTGGTTGCGCGAATCGCGTTACATGTCAGTCGCGGTAAATAACAGTTCGGTTCATATTAATGTACGAAAGTGTATGATTCAATGAACGGTCGATCACATTCGCATAATCTGCGGCACTTTCACTGCATCGTTGCACCGAGGGCTAGCCATAGCAAATTATATTAATTATTTGTAGACGATTTATATAATGAATTACCCACTCGTTGTTTACTAACCAATTATTTGTTAGTTTGTTTAAATTTGAAATGGTAATTCAATTGAATATAAGTGGATTCTACATTCTTATGCATCGACGAATTTTCGACTTCTGTTGCATAAATTTATCACGCAGAGAAATGGACTGCATAGAGAGTAATCTAGACTGTTACTCTTTATACTGTGAACCTTACAATCGAAATTGCAACTTGAACAGTTTAAACTGGATAGGATATAGTCTAGATTATTTTCTGAGTAGTCCATTTCTTTGAGTAATGTAGAAATGAGTAATACTCATAAATAACAAAGGTAAATGTGAATTACTTTCGCACTTTTAATATAAGATTTTTGCATGAGAAAAAAAGTTATTAACGAGACATTTTTATATATAAACTTCATTTTTTTTATTAGGAAGCTTTCAATGCAATATAAATCTTTGCAAAAATACTAAAATTCGATTACACGTGTAAAAATTATTCTTACATTAATTTAAAAATAAAAAAAAGATTACATTGAGACAGTAAAATGTTTTGTAATCATTGCTATTAACAAAGAATTTTCACAATCAGTGCAAACATGAAAAGTCAGGTGTAAAAATCACCTGTCAAAAAAATGTTGAGTACGATGCTCTGTACATCCAGGAATTACATATTTGATTACTAGCTGTTTTTGTTATCTCAATCGCAGATCTTACTTCGCTCAGAGCTTAATTATAGAAAAAGATGTCTTTTTTCACACGCATTTATTCGTAATAACAGATCAATCTGCTTTTCAGTGCAAAATACTTGACCTTTCTCAATCGCGCGAAACAATTTTATAAATTACAATCGCGCGGTTACTTTTGATGTACGCGCGCGCGCGCGCGCAAATGCTCCGCGTGTGATACGTATACGTACGCGCCTTATTACGGCGCCGAATCGCTAACCACTGCTAAGTGGTAACGGTAAATCGAGATCAGACAAGACGCAATAATTTGCGGTTCGCGCTGCGGAATGTTGCATCTTGTTCCGAGCGTGCCGATATTAAATTCAATACAAATTTTAGCGCCGCTCAAAATACCGGAAATCTTGATCTTGTGCTCTCTTCTTCATTTATTTCTTTTATTTTTATTAATAATAATAATAATAATTATTATTAATACTATTATTATTATTACCATTACTACTATAATTATTATTGTCGTTGTTGATAATTCTATTTTTTTCCCTCTCTTGTGGTTTGATGACACTGAAAAAAGGAAACAAATCACTTGAGATAGTAGAATCTCCTTAAATTAATTTTGTTTTATTATTACATAAAAAATTTAAAAATATTCCATTCATTCTATTGAATATAAATTACATGTAAACAATGGCATGTTATGGCATATTAGCTACAATAAAAAATCATTCTATTTTAAGAATCTACTAGTTGGATTAACTTTTTTCTATTTCATTTTATTTTTCGATACAGTTGATGGAAAAACGAACGTGTAATTTGATTTCATGATTTTCACGAGAATCGTCATTCAGCAGGAGATAAAATCTAGAAATATATTCAAGGGACCGTTCTTCAACGAGTCGTCATGAAAAGCAGCGCTGGTTTAGCATCGTCGAGTGTTGAAATCGTCAAGTATAGGGATGATTTGCAAGGGCGAAATTGACTTGGGATCAAAGGACGTCAACAAGTCCCGCCGGCGGCCGTCTCCAGACGATCGTCCTCGGGATGCGCCGAGTCAATCGCCTTTTCGCGACACCACTTTCCTCACGGTTCGCGTATTTTCGAATACGTGTTGTATAAATTACTACCGTACACTACAAATTTAGTGTTTTCAAACACTTCCGCTGCTATAACTATTATTCGCGCGTTGAATAGCTTATTCAGATTACTTTTCCGCGGATAGTCGCAGTGCGAATTTCGTCTCAGAAATTGCGAATCGATTTCGTATAATGCTTTTCTCCACCTTACTCTCTTTTTCGTTATTCTCCAGCTGAATTTACTTTTCTACTAATCGTCGAAGATGTACAACCTTTTAACATCATTTTTCCCCCCCCCCTTTTTTTTTGACGCTCAAGTGCGTTTAAGTCTCTTTTTTTAACGCTTAAGTTAATCTGAAATGTTAAATCAAACTAATAAATAATCCAACTAATTAATTTCAGAATTGCTTGAACTTGATGTTGTCAAAAAGAATGTCATTTGACTAAGCAGTAATAAAGTTGATTCAAAAGCGTATGAATATGTCAGAAGCAGAAACGGGAAACAGCATCGAGGAAGAAGTACAGTGGAGTAAAAGTTTTTGACGGCGGGTTGCGTTAGGATTTTCGATCGGTCGCGCTCAAGCAAGGTCCACCGGCTGCTTTACTTGCAGCCCATCGTGACATATTGAGCCCGAGGCGCGGCGACTCGAGCGAAACATAATTCCGTCCTTCGTCTCCTTCCTGGCTCATCGTTGTCTCGCCTACCGGCGGGCTCACTTGTTTAAAGTTTCGGCTGGTCGCTCGGTCGATCCAGACGCGCAGATATTATGCGGCGACCGTACCACCGTTGCTGCACCGCACACAAACCGGTATCTTGTAATTACGGGTCCACGCGGCCATCATCATCCACCAACGACCAGAGAGAAAGGATATGCACGCCGAGTCGCGCTCGTCTTTCCGTCTCGTTCCCTCGCACTTTGCCTCTCTTTTCTTCCCCCGTGCATTTTTCGCTTGTATAAGGTGTCGCGTAGTTTGCATTTTGACGGTGCTACGAAAAAAACATACGCAAAAACCTGCCGCCTCTTTTCGAATCACGCACTTTCTGCACTCCGAGCGTTATTTGACTTTTGTAACGACCGGAAATTGCCAGGCACTTGTCAGCAGGTAGAAGAATTTCAGCAAATACGATTAGTATTGTCAACATGAATGCAGCGAGAAATCAGAATTAATGTGTTTCAATAATATGTTCGAATAAGTTTGTAGATGCTAGTTTGACATATTTACAAAGAAATATGACTTTTTTTTTAATATTTTCTAAATTTAGTTATACGATGTAGCTATTGTAAATATTCGGTATTTTTGTTTTTGTGATATGTATTTTGAATTAGATTTGTTTATAAAATTTTAATGTAAGAAGGCCAAATTATATTTTGAGGCCATTAGGAATAAGACACATAGCTATCTATCTAGTGTTTTTGGAAAAAAATTTGGTTTATTGTCAGTAAAAATAAATGTATTAAGTAAAATATAATTAATTACATATATAGACTGAATGTAATGATTAAATATGTGAAAGTTCTTCAAATACGCAATACAGCAAAATTATTAACATTTGTAGTTATTTTCAGATTTTTCAGAAAATAGTAGTACACTTTGTTTATTAGTCATTATACTAATTTGTACTCCGACCAGCGACATTGATAAACAAAAAAATGAAAAAGGAAATGAATAAATAAAAACGTATCACCGCGAAAACACATCATTATAATATTACGTATATCTGTCGAATGAGATATCACAAAACGAGAGATTTGCATCGTACATTTTTATGAGCGCTTTTTGCTAACAAGCTACAGAAATAAAGCACAAAAGTAAAATGAAACAAGTGCCTGTTTTTTGCTGAAACAGTACAACGCGGTTCCGCTAACGAAGCAAGTAACTTTTACCAACTTAATGAAATTGTTCCATTGTAAAATGGTTCATGGTTAATAAGATCGTTTTAATTACAAAGTTTGGAATAATAAAATTATTAACAGTATAAAAAAATGAAATTCGGTCTATCATCTATTATAACTATTGGGACATCATGTTTCATTACAAATGGTCATATTGTCTTGCGAAGGAAAAAAGTATTTTGCATATTTTTTATCATTAATTATTTATGTTTAAATAATGACAATGCTATTTTTCAACAAAATTTGCATATTAATTATTTAGCACTGTGAATAAAAACGTCTGATGTCTTGTTAACAGGTGGATTGACCGATAATGGTGTTTGGTGCATAATGCACAAAAACGCGTGTATATTACGGTTGAAATTCGCGCGTGGTGAAAAAATTGTCTACGGCGTGACAGCGACAGGGAGCACGACTTCGATCTTGCCGGCCGTTGTAGGCTAACTGTCGAGCTGCCAGCCACTATGCCTTGACCCGTCAGCTCTGCATACCAATGTTTACTCGCACATAAACTATCCACCACGTCAGTGTTAGATCCTACTTCCGAAGTATTATTACTTTGTTGTTCGTTTTTTTCTTTTATTTTCGACATCCGCGCAAATCACACTTTTCAGCTGTATAAGACAAAAACGTTTCGACAATATTTAACAATCTTCAAATACCACATTCACGCCCCCTTTAATTGTTGAGATTTACCTCGGTTCTACAGCTTTGCAATAATGAAGTCTTCAACGTAATTTGAAAGGAAATGAAATAGTGGAAAGAGTCAGTTTCTAATTAACTTTCATTTCCTTTTAATGGTATATGTTTAAGGTCGATTGCAATTTTTCAATTCGCAAAGTTGCTTTTATCTGTAATGCTTCACTTAACAAAGTTCAATGAATTCTCGACGAGCTTTATGAACTATTGCAAACAAAATGTCTCTTTATTTAAAAAGATTAACAGCACGTTTCCGATTTATTTCCTGTACATTAATTTAGTGAAATTCCAATATTTTATTTAACATTTTAGTTGAAATTAAATGCGCACACTATTGGTAATCAAGTCGTTAATTTTATTAACTGCTAATAAAGTTCTGTCGTAATTACAATAAGAACGGTACGTATAATTACCCGTTTTGTGTTAAAAATGTTGCTATAAATTTTAAGTACTTTTACGTTAAATCGAATTTATATACCTCTGTCTATTTAAATTAATGCACAAACACATTAATCTTAACCACTGTAAAAAATCGATTACAGAACAATTATTTATTATTCACTGAATCCAGCAATGCTCCAGATTCAAATGAACTGCTGGATCAATTTTAACGATAAATAAACAACAGAAATTATGAACAATAATAAATAAAGGAATCTGAACAACCACCTTAAGCAGAAATACGTTGTAATAAGACGAAAACAGTGACGTAACGAAATAGCCGGTACGCGGCCTTGATCGAGGTGAAGCGAATCGAGCGAGTACCCTATTTATTACTGTTAATCGAAATAGGGAATGCTAGAGGGTGATTCGACGAAAGCGGAAGTCGTCTCGGAAAAGTTCGACTCAAGGTGATAACTGTTGATCGCGCCGACCATGTTCGCCCGAGGCGTTTATTCCCTTTAATTAGACGCCATTCGCGCGATAATTTATTAAAATTCGATTCAGTTGTCCATTAAATTCCATTAGATTGTCCATTAATAACTCGACTAGATTGAAAAACAGTCCGACTACGACAGAGAAGTAAACGGGGTATACGTCGAAGGAAAGGTGTATCTAAGAACATTTAAATGAAAATTAATTAAAGTTACAAGTGACAGTGAAGAAGCGATGAAAATGAAAAAACAAAATTAAAGACCAACGATATTGTAATCACGTCCATTAATGTATGAGTTTTTCACGCACGTAGCATTTCATAATATCGCGAATCAAACATTTAGTTATCAGTGACATCACATTTGCATTATGTACTTTAAAGGTAATGCATAATGAATACGTTATAGAATACATAAACGATATACAACAGAAATTTAGTAATATACGTTACGATCGTGACGAGTAACGCATCACTTTTGGATGATGTAAATTTCGTGCAATTATATTCAAGTAGACATTTCTCACGTGAACATACTGAAATTATACAAACACAGGGGAAATACATTTTAACACAGTAAATGAGTATTTAGCATCCGTAGTAGGCTCATTGGACACAAAAATGTTAGTATAGTAACAGACAATGTACAACATATATAAAAGACTTATTGATAAATCGTGAAAAATATATAAAAATATAACTTTTAACTTTTTATTGCTGTACAGTTGTTTACATTTTATCGTCACTCCGTTAAAATGTCAGAAGTTAAAAAAATTAAATTTCGTTTCGCAAAATATTGATTTCTTCACGAGCGCAGGTCAAAAGTTATTTCCATTGCAGAGGCATTGCGAAGCCACAAAAACTGACCGTTACGATATATTTTTGTTAATATAAACGCATCCGCAGAGACAGCGAGTCCCAAAGCGAGGTCGCATCGGATTTCCCTCGCGATCAATTTTGCAATGGCAATAGTTAATTCATGAAGAGTCGCAGTCGTCGACCCGCTGAGCGATACGCGGTGATTACTTCGTTGGTCCAATGTGCCGCGATGGGAAATTGAGACTCGTTTGCCACGAACGTTGCTCGCAATAACCGGCAATAGTCGACGCTAATAGTAACTGTAACTGCTCCGCCGTTGGCACACATACATGCACGAGCGCGCGGATAACGTTAGCCACGGATGTTACGCGATTGCTACATTTATTGTCGTGACGAAGTGCCATTGAACCTGACGGCACAAGCAATCTTTCATTCATGATTTTCGAGCAGAAATTCAAGATAATGCCCGCGCCGCTTGGACTTTGATTGCAAAAATAAACGGACGAGCGAACGATTGCGTCGAAACAAAGCGACGATGTAAACAGAAACGGAACGCTTCGAGAAATAATTAACACGGCACAATGAATATTCAAAGCAAATCGAACGATAAAGCAAGTGGAAACTTAATACCGATATCTGCAGCGACAAAAATGAAAGGAGTCATAATTTATGGAGTGCCCGGTCAGATTTTTCATAATTGCAAAGGCTTGCGCGATCAAAGTAACTCGATAGCGACTTTACAGACGTTTAATAAGTGTACGTTGATAATTATTTTATCGATTGATAATACGACAACACTTATCGCGAAACTAGGCAATCAAAGTGAATAAGTAATAACTAATGATTACGCTATTGGGTTAGTATATTAGGTTACTAGGATAATAAAGCGGTAGTAAACGAAGTGCGATTTCATTTTCGTTTGAGCGAAGATTGTAATGATATGTTATTTAAGGCAGGCCTTAATTAAGATTTGCAACAACGAGGCGCAAAAGGCACGTGTCGATCAAACGCTTGATTCGGCGAGACTTCAGGGATTAAACGAATGGCCATTGAATTACGATTGCGAAATGCCATTTCCATAATCGGCCAATTCATTTCACTAGATCAAAATTTACTAGATTGCATAATTTGGCGTGCATATCAAACGGGAGATAACAAATGGCCGCGCTGTCAGGAAATTTACCGCCGTTGTGCAACGCTAATGTCTGTATTTATTAATTCCTTGTTAATTGAACAGAAGTCGAATATATCGCGATTGCACGGATTAATATCGTTCCGTATGGTTTTCGAATGTCTTTCCATCTTGCCGTAAATGACTATCTAAATGTAACGATGCAGTTAAGACGTACGTTCTCCTTGAGTCCGATAATCATGATGTATTTCATAACTATCGATTTACTCGTTTGTTCTGATATCACCTAAAGTTTATTCGAATGCAAAAGAGGTTCCGTTGGGAAATATTGTAGATTCTAGTGACTTTTTTTCATTGTAGTCTTTCACGTTCACATCATAATAGTATTTAGAAGTGAAACAACTTTGGACAAGCAGAGCAGTCAAATGGATAACCATGAAGAAAATTACGCGCATCGTACCTTACACCTGATGTTTTGATTTATCACAATACTACATGTATTGGATTCCTTCTCACACTACAAAGCGTCTGCGTGTACGGGTGCTCAAACGATCGTTCGCCATGTACATTTACATATGCATGACTACAGATACACAAGGTCCCCAGCTTTAGGCGACTTCGCCATACTGAAAAAGAAACATACGTTATAAAAAGTTGAAAAGCTAGTAATTTGTTTCAATAAAAGGCATTCAGCATGTCCCTGGCGCCGTAATCAAGCGACGCGCAACATATCATTCAAGATTATTAATATTTATACCAACATTAATTCATTTTTCTGTTTCTTATATGTTTACATATGCATTCTGTATTAGCGATACTTTTTTCAGTTACAGATTCTTTGATTTTTTTCGGTTGTGTATCACAAAAGTTAAAGTTTGAAAAAAAAAAATAATAATAATAATAATAATAGTGATTTTAAATTTTAAGCGTATTCATTTGTGTTTCAAATAAATTGATGTTTCGTATCATTCTGTATTTGCATTTGATGTAATATTTTTCCGAAATTGTATGAAAAGATTATTATTTCGAGTAAGATTAACATAAGTAATTTGTCACATCTTTTCGGTCCCTGTGCTATAAAATGAGCTATAAAAATAACCACACAGTATTGAAATATTTTCGGACGTATTTGAACCCTTTTACTGAATAAAACTAACATCTACTCACGATTAAAGTATCGTAAATGTATGATTTCAGCATTTTTACGGTTGAAAGGTCGAATCATGCGGTCGTATTTCAATTCATTAAAGTGATTTTTATGACACTTTTTTCGCCGCTCGTAGAATGTCCCAAGCCCCGTTTCCACGTACGTTACGTTCGTGCGACCGCAAGTAAACAAACGTAGATCAAAATCCAAACGGCTTTGTTATTTGACGATATCTATTTTCTCGTAGCGATGTTCATTAATGTCTATTTAACGTGGCGATCGTGTTTCGCGGCGGCGAAATATCAGTCGGCGGCGGCGGTAGCCGGCAACGATTTTGATTTGCGCATTTTTTGCGTCTCGCTCATTCCTTTCACTGTATTATTTCCTACGGATAACTGCGCCGTACGTGCGCGCCATTCATGTGACGCAATCGGGTTTTCGCGAGTCGCCGCGATAGCCGCTATCCAGGGAATCTTGCAACAAGAATTCTCGCGCATTTTTCGTGATATACATACATGCCTTCCGCGTAATTTTTGTCGTGCCGCCGAGCTCGATTCACGAGCACAAATAGACGGCGTTGATTTATCACGCCCGACTCGAATTATTCCGCTCAGGTAGACGGGGAATTCAATTTATTGACCGGAGTTTTTACACCTCGCGCCGATGTAATAAGAAGCGCTACAAAACGTGCGGCGATGGCGCTTTCGTCGGTACGCGTCTGTCATTTCTTCCGACGAATTTTAATGTTTATCCTCATTGATACACACTAATATTGATAGACTTTTGTTAATTTTGCGCGTCTACTCTTTGAAATCCGAAGCCTTGTGGAAACAAAAGGAAGAAGTATGTTTAGGCAGAGTCGTTCAACCGCATCAACATCGATAGTCGGACTTTGAGATAAATCTTCATCGGAGTTAAAATTAATGAGTGAGATATGAGCTGCCGGGTGGAAATGTCGTTTCACAGTTGACTTGTAATGTGGATTTGCGACGGGCTGACGGACACAGCACCAAATAATTAAGACATGCAATTTGAATGGCTCGAATGTTTGCGGCACAAACTGCTCGTCAACGCAATTATTTTCCCGGCACCGTGACGAAATCCATATCGCCTGGGATTTCTCACGCGACTTAACTCTGCCGCCTGCATTTCTCGCTATTAACCCTTTCGCTGTCAAGACGAAATACCGAGACCATTTTCTATTGACAAATTCAATTAAATTTTCAAACGTTGCCAATTTCACAACATTATTCTCCTTCAATCGCTCTCCCTGCAATCGGATAGAAATCACGAATTTGTGTCCAGATTACGGCCAATTTCAGTTGCAATCCTGTCTTTAATGTTGGTTTAGCGAAAACGTTTTTCTGCACGAATTTGTAAACATTCGCACACGTTATCTTCAGAAAGTAATTCTTTTTCAGTTTAGTTAAATGTTATTTGTAACAATGATAAAATCTTTTGTTTCGTTAATTTAACACCTTTTTGATCAACTTGCTTTTCACGTCCAACAAAAAGTCGACAAATTTCTTTCCCAGCGATTTCACTAATGAATTCGTGTTTGTTGAATTAATCGCAATAGCGTATCGACAACGTTTAATTGATGCGTGCAATTTCGCTGTTGAACATTTTTCAGGCGTACCTTTCTTTTGTGTTTCGTAAAAGGCGAAAAAAGAAATTGCTTTGCGTGCGAATTATTGTATTTATAGCGAGTCGGGAAGTAAAGATCGATTGTTGGTATTTAATACATACCCGAACGTAAAAGATTGTGTACTGGGTGAAAAATAATTAGTTGTCGAAGTACACATTGTTACAAATGCACAACCAATTCTTTAAAACCTCACTAAGTGGTTTTTAAATAAAACAAATAATAATTTCAAGAAAATAAAAGTCATTATACTCAGATAAATGTGTCAATAAATTTTACCATTAAATCAGTATTTTAAATCTATCAAGAATTAAAAGGGTGATATACAAACCCAACATTTTACTGTTAAATACTCTTAAAATTTGCATTTATTTACGAAATACTACCAAATTTTGCAGCAATCTATTTTTATTCTATTTTTTATTTAATTTTATTCATTTATTTCGTTAACAGTACACTCATTATTATTCTACTCAGTCAATTCAATCGAAGATTGTATTTGTAACATCGCCAAGATTAATAGATGAAAATAAAAAAGCTGACTACGATTGACCGACATTTCAACTGTTTATACATAATTAAACCTGCGATCTAAGATTGTTTCTGCGCAACCTTATTTCTCAGCAGAGACTTTTTTTTAGCTAATTACATCGTTTGCCGTCTAAATATAAACTATTTTGTATTCCAAAGTGTCGACTTTTAAAAATCGAGAGTAACTTTAATAGACTTGAGAAATTCATTAGTCGCGAACAGCCATTTGTCGAATTTCATGCGCATCACGGAGCTTAACGAGAGATACATTTACAATCCAACTTCTCGGACGTTTCAAAGTGATGCACGTGCGATTAGTACGTACGGGGAATCTTTAATGTAATGTGAGGTCAGAAAGGCAGCTACCGCTTCAGAAATCATTTCTCTCTCCGTATCCGCGCCTCTTCTCTCTTCGTTTCAGCCGAAAAAGGCACATTAGCGCCGCGCGTCATTTAGCCTGTATATCTTATGCAAATACGGCGCTTTCGCGAAAGCTGCAGGACACGAGATTTTCGCGTTTTTCAAACATCTACCACTTAAAGTCCCGTGCCACTTGTAGCAAGTACGCTAGTCGACATTCTTGATGAGACGTTTAAATTATATATCCAATTTTGAAATGTTTGCAGAACGAATTATGGTAATTGGAATTGTTGCGATGAAGTGGAAAATTATTGCAATTAACAGTTCGCCAGACTAATGAGTCGTTGCTACTTGTTTTCCCTTCTTCTCAACATTTCATATAGTTTGACATTGGATATCAACAATTATTTAACCGAACCTTTCTTGCAATAAATTACAACAGATATAATATATCCGCGACACTGAAAGCTCGTTCGTAACGTCATGTGTAGAAAATTCCCAACATTGTTTAAACTAAAAACACTCGCCTCTTCATTCGGTATTGCGAATGTTTTGATTCTCGGTTTGGCGACAATTTAAACAAAGCCGCTGGAACTGAAAATCGCTAATGATCAACGAAGGAGGTTGGAAAATTTGAATGCGAAAACCGAGTTCCGCTTGCGCGTGGGTTGAAATAATGCGCGACTGGAATTATGGGTCCCGTGGCGCACGACTCAGCCTCGGGGATCGATAGCGCAATTTCTCGCGTTAAATTATTAATCGCGCGTTGTCCTTGCCCGGCCCGAGGGGCGACGAACGACGACCCGGATATGTCAACGAACGTCGGTGCATTCACGTTGCACTGCCAATATTGCGAGCAATTACCGCCGAGCCAAATGCCGTACGTGAACTCGCGGAACTTATGTCCAACGGCATTTGACTCTTGGCCCAGTTCACAAAGTAAACAACGAACGCGCGGGCTTGGAAAAAGGAAGTGTGCCAACTTTTTGAGCTTTTGTGTTACGCCGGGTTTTATTTCCACGGCCTAGAAGGCAAGAGGAAACGGAGGGTATTGTTTTTATGAGAAGTGAATTTTCCGTTTTTACGGTCACTCTGCAGCGTCGCGCCCGAGATATCAAAATCGAGTTGATTGTGCGATGGCAAATGTAATGAAAAGTGCAGTTAGAATGCACGAGGCCGGATTAACAGAGAGTAATTGTGGACGTTACGAATGAAACGAATATTACCGAGATCTCTTGGAAATGAACGTTCTCAATTTTCGTGTCAAGTTGAATTGAATATATTAATTGAATTAACTGCACGGCGAAAACGAGAGATTGGACATGCTTTGCTACTTAACATTTTGGTGATTAAAATATCAAAGGTGTTTTCTCAAGAGACATTCAAGTTTTCAACGACTAAATCCATAAATATGTGATCTTTTTTCATGAAAACGTAACAATTTATTATTATTTCCCTTTATAATTGAATTATTAATATATATGTAACCGTTAAATACAAATATTGAAATTGCTTATTTTATTATGTATTTATCACACTGTAAATACACGTATTTCTCATTCATGAATATTTTGGATTCAATCACGTATTTTAAAATAATTCTTCAGACTTGTTTTCTCGAAAAAAAAAGCTGACTGAACTTATCATGCCACTTCGGACTTTTATTTCATCTACAATGTTCGTTTTAATTCATTCATTTTAATTCATTACAAATAGAAACTTTTTGCTCAACAACATAACACCAAAATAAGTGAATATTGTAAAAAAGTATAACACCGCGTTAACTTGAAATTGTTTAAACAGTGCTTTCATAAATTGCGTCGTAAATTTGCATTTGAGGCAAAAAAATATTGCAGACTTTTTATACAATGGCAATAAATTCTCGTCCATTCTTTTAGAAATGTATAAAAACACCAAACTAAGTCTTTGTCTCGTCTTGGCGCCTCTTCAAAGTGCTGAGCCATCTGAAAACTCGCACGACCAATGAAACAAGCGCATTTTATCATCTCAATTATCAAAATTATTCAGCACAACTGAAATGTCATTAAAGACAATGCTCCTGCTCGCATCTATTTGTACTCCTTCAATCAAACTTACACCACGAAGATAAGATTCCTTTCGATCTCGCGTCGCGGCCGATTAATTACAATGATAATTTTACGCAATCTTACGACGAATTTCGCCGATTTAATGGCCAGACGTCGACGCCCGGCGCGAGCTGGCTCCTAAGTGACTTTGGCCGCGATAAGTGCACGCAGCACGTGCAATGTGCTTATATCACTATCGCCGTCGACTCTCGGCCGAACGCAAGTCACGTAAGTCTCGCGCCTTTTGCGCCGGCGAATCGGCACATTCCGCGAACGGCTCTCTTTTATACTTTTTTTTTCTCAACCGCCGGCGAGATGAGCGTAACAGCTTTTCAGCATTTTCACGTGTGACCCACATTCCACGCGTCGGGCATAATGCGCGCGTGAATACAAACGGCTTTGCGAAACGAAGTGACGAACGAATAAATAACGCCTGCTGGGAGAATCGCCGAGGTGATGGCCGATTAATGCAATTTGCAATGAATTTGTGAGAAATTGACGCTAATTATCGATTTTTATAAAGGGCAACGCGATTTATAATATATGTGAGAAAAGTTTTAATATGATGTAATGACCGAATAAATGATGACTTTTCACTATTATATAAAGATATTGCGTTTATTTTTTATTAATTCAACATAATTTCTTAGCGAGTAGCAGAAATAGAAACAATGATCCAAGTCGAATTACATTTTTTCAGTGTTTTGAGAGAAACAAAGTTATAAATGAAAATTTTAGATCATGAATTCTACTATCTATGGATTGTTAATTGTACGAATAAGAAAACTGGAAGTACATTGTATTGAAGTTGAAAAAAAATAGGCCAAATAACTCTGACCCCCGAAAAAACTAATAAAAAAGAGAGTTTGAAAAACAATTCAACTATCTTTGAATAAGATACTTTCTTCCAGCTATGCAGGAATAAAAAGTCCCTTCTTTTTGTTGAATGGAAAATTATTTCCAAACTAAAACGTAGCGTAAACTTGTATCCCGATGGTCGTGAGTGGCAAAGAAATGTCGGAGAGTTGGATAATTAGAGCTGCAGCGGTTCGTGCGCGGCGAAGTTTACGCCCGGAACTTTTCATTCGTATTATCGCGCCTCGTTCGAGCCTCGTCGAGTTTGGACCTTAGCCCGCTCAACGTATAGCGATGCGACGTAATGCTCGGAGCGTAACAGAGACGTGGCTGGCGTGACACGTCCAGATCGCCGGGAGAAAGAACCTCGAGCAACCCGGAAACATCTTGCTCAAGCAGCCAGCATCACGAAGGTGCGAGCGCCGTCGCTCAGCTCCGGAGCCTAGCTTCTCGGAATGATATTGCTGATTATCACGGGTCATCGTCTGTCTGACGTAACAATAGCTGAACCTGTCGTTATTACATCCGTTAGTGGCTGAATGCTTGCTTTCCTTCTCCTTTCAAACGTTCGTCCTTCCATGGGAAAAAGATGCCTGTATTAACTCGCATTCGATCATTAGAATATCTCTTTTTTAATGATCCAAATTTCATTCCTTCGTGTATTAATTAAAAATTTTTTTTTTCATCATTTTCATGGAGGAAAAAAGCAATAGTTTTCAAATTGCTTTAGTTTTTGACTGTAATATAATTCTACGCGTACTGTATTTTATTTTAAAAACACTTCGAAGCAAATGTCTTAAAACAAGATTTCCGTATAAGGTTTTTTAGTTGAATGTAATAATACTTTCTATCTGCTTTGTTGTATTTTATCTAATTTCTTCTTTTTCATTTGACTTTACATGATCAACAAAAGGTTATTCAAGTGTTTGAATAAATAAATATCGCAAAAAGTAAGAAAATGTAACGATTTCTAACACCGTCCTGCCGCTTTATGAATCGTTCAGTCGTAGCTTAAAAGCTAAAAGTCTCGGAGGACTGTCAGTCCGGATACTTTATACTTGGCTAAACTAAAAGGCTAAAAGTGTCACGGCGATGCTCCACTATTTTTGCCGTTGTACTTTCATCTTTAGTCGCACTTTTTCCTCTTTTTCTTCAGCCTTTTTTATCCACCACAGCTCGTTGTCCCTTTTACGGATTAGTGTGTTTCTTTTTGACTTTTTTTGCGTGCGCACTCGATCAGAAAGACAAAGGGATGGTTCAACTGCGGGATTCCTCTGAAATTCAACGACCGTTTGGATATGATTTTCGGGGATATTGGGGTTCGGAAAAATTGTCAGAGGCGCGATGATTATTGAGCAGAGAACGACGGGAAAGAACACAAAGACAATTATTTCAAATTGCGATGGAGGAAATGACAAAAATAGTTCTTGAGGAAGGAAACGAGCGAAACTGATTTTATCGTTGAACAACAACGAAATTATTCGTTTCGTTACGATAAATAAAAAAAAATATATATATATATATATATATAAGTGGAAGAAGATTCACCAACTTGCACAATAAAATGACGTCAGGAGTAATAATTTAATATAAATCATCAATTACGTAAGTAATTATAATAACCTTCAGCGTGCAATGATAAATTTCGAGTAAATAATCCAATAAATTTTCTTGTATTGTAAAATTTGATATTTTAAACATTTTAAACTAGTACAATCTAAATGTTTGTTCACTAGTTTAATAACAGCCAAAATTATTAACATTTCATTTCATAAAAATGGTGTCACTTTCTTCAAACGCTACCAATCATTCCTCATCAAATGTTTTACAATAACGTCAAACTAATTGATCGCAACTGTCTGATTACATCGAAATTTATCTAATAACCGTGAATTGAATAACATCCAAACGGACCAATAAATTCTCAATCAACCCTCTGATTTTCCAATTTCCATGCCCTACGGAAAAGTCATATCAACCCCTTCTTCAAAAATATATCCGTCGTCGAATTAATTTGCACAATTCCCTTCGCATTTCCAATCTTATTTTCAATTCAATTTATCGCACTTCTGGACCAGCAAGCTTGACATGTTTGTAACAACCGTATATTAAAATAGCCGAAAGACAAAAATCAAATTTGCGGCTATGCTCGAATTGTGTCGTGCGATTACAATAAAATGGTTCGGATTGAAGCAAATGGTGTAACGATGCAATCTGCATTTGTTTGCAAATTGAAGTTAACGCAAGCAGGCAAGTTAATCCGACGTAAGAACGCGATGCATGAAAATGTGAATTAATATTACAGGGTAGCGAGTTCACGAAGGGTTAATAATACAGGCTGCCGCCCATGGTTCACCCTCGTTTTGCCGCGCCATGCGTCTGCCTCTCTTTCTCTCCTCCGTCATCTCGTCGCGATTTTCCCTCCTCCTCTTTTTGCACTCTCTCTCATTCGGCTGGATCAATAGTCTGGTCCAGAACCGTTCCGAGGCTGCACGGAGCGCTGCAATCACTTAACTCGTCACAAAACTTGTGGCAAAATAGCAATAACTTTGTCGTTCCGCTCGGGTTTTCTTGCTGTTATGGATCTCGATTATACTTATGTAATTACTTCCAATCACTGAGAAGAAAAATCTGTAAGTTTCTGTAAATGCAACTGCACGATCCGTTGAATCATAAAATAACAGTGGATTCAGTTGCTTTTACTGATCGCTGTTAGTTGAGTTGTATAAAAGGTTAGCTCGGTCTTACCCTCGATCGTGTTTCATCGATAATTAAAAGAGGAAATATACATCTTAAAAATATCAAAATTAATTGATACATAAGTAATTTCGATTGACTTTCTTTCATATCAAATCTACCGAAAAATGTAACAAATTTTTAAAATTGTAAAATCTATTTTCATCCACAGAATGTATTTAAAAATGTGACCCATTTGTTGGTCCAATAAAAGATTTTAAGCGCAACTGAAAGAAACGACTTTTAAATTCTCTTTTAAGATATGCGAAAAAAATAGTTGCCATTCAATATAATCGATTTTTAGTGATTCATCATAAGCCATTAAAACTTTTCTTGATTCTCCGAAAAATTCGTTAATCATCGAGGTTTTGATAATTTCATAAAAAGAATTTCACATCGATGATTCCACATCGAAACATGTTCATTCGAGTTTTAGACAGATTATTATGCGCGATAAAGAATCTCGTGTCAACTGCAATGTTCTCAAACTGAATATATTAACGGAAATCGTGTATAAAAAAATACGTAAAAGAAAGAGACGAAAAAATATGAAGGTATTTGAATAACTCATCGCAGCATTAATGTGTTTATTGGAATTTATTGATACTCCGAAGTTTGGTAAATTTCCGAAATAATTAGCAGTTAAACAATATTCGCTATTCCGATTCGCATAATTTGCAGCAATAAAGTGTGTTCTCTGTTATCCTATATTGAAATCAATGTTTTCTTCATCTAAAATTTGTTATGTGCAAATTAATTATTTTATTTTGCGGCACCATTAGCGTTAAAATCATTTCAATTAATATGTCAAAAACTGTCATTTTATAATAACGAAAATCATAAAATCTATTTGATCCAGGCGGTATATAAAACTGTTACGTAAATAGATGATTCTTTATCTGTAGACAAAGCTTGTTTACCCTAGACAAGAGCTACGTGATCTAGTTAATGTTTCTGTCTAGATTTAATGAGTAAAAGTAAAAGAAGTTCAACATTACAGTTTTACAGCGCTCTATTTTAAAATCAAAGTTGCTTATCTCATCGTTTAACCTTATATATTATCTGAAACCTCGTACGATTACACTCTGCAATTTGGTGTTTTTCCGATGGAAATTAAAAAGACACGTATGTCATTTAAAATTTACACGTGACCTATATGCATTAACGAGAATTTTTGTTTCATTTTATCGATTTCACATTCATGACAGTAATTTCAAGTATATGAATCATACATAAAAATCACTTCATAAAAGTCATTTCTACTCGGAAAATAATGACCAGTTTGAAAAACATAAGACCAATAACACAACAAGTAACAATTTAATAATAACGACAAATTTATTATTCACATTTAAAATATTATACTTTGATAACAACTTCTCGAAATATATTTTCATGCAAAAAAGCAGCTTACTGTAGCGACCCCGGAATTTCTGTGAACGGTATAGCTGATTTTGTATGTATGTTAACATTGCTTTATGTACCCTAAGAATTTCATGTAGCGTTTTCAAGACTGTCAAAAACTGTTTAACCAACATTTTCCCTTAACTACGAGTTTCCCTGGCAAAGCGAACTTGCGGACGCGATTCCTGCGTCTGACGCAAGAAACATTGCTAATTACTTGTATATATATCACAGTAAACTGTAATCTCGACAAGAAAAAAATATTAGAACGTATTAAAAGTACAAAGTTAAATGTTATATATTGAGATAGCAGTCATACACATAAACGTGAAATTTGCTGTTATTGGAGTCAATCTTACCACAATTACTAAAGACCTTGTTATGCGATTTTTTCAATGTAATATACATATTTTTATCAAATTCCATGTACGATTCATAAACAATTTATAATTCTAAAAAGATAAGAAGATGTGGTCGTTGAAGATAAAAATAGCGAAAGGAAGACGTGAACAAGCCTCGATTGTAATACGAATAGAGAATTAATTTGAACAATGTGAAAAAACTGTTGAAACGATAACGCAGGTCTGACACACGACGAGACGCCACGTCGTCTATTTCGTATGCGTTGCAATCGTCACGAGCACTGTCGACCCTTCTCAAGTTCACGTTGATTCGGAAAAGTACACACGTGTTGTCTCCTTAATCGCGATACTTTTCGCTTCGCCCGACTACTCGAGCGTGTGAAAAAGAAAGGAGCGACTCTTCCATTCAGGATAGCGTCCGGCGATGCAAATAATGCTCGATTAAATCTCGAACAAACAAGCTTGTTAATGCCTTTGAATCGGCTTGTAAATTGACGCTCGCTACATAACACTCAACAGTGTCAATCAAAACCGATCGTCACTACTTCGACTTCAGTCGTGGTTTCTTTTGCAAGCAAATATTCATGTCATTCTTGCGAACTCAAACAATGACCACAGTCAAGTCCACCCACTATTTCACATTAATATCCAGGTCGAGATAATAAAGTATCCAAAGTTTCGTCTTTCTTCAAAGTGTATCAATAATTGATTGGAAATGATATTTTTTCGTCAGCCATTTGATCGAAGAACTCGACAAGTTATTTTCAAGATGCAACATTAATCCCGTGGGACGTTTTACTGAAAAGCGGTCATTTGAAAATAACTGTACTCTATATTACAAAATCCAAATAAACACGTTAGCAAGTTGCTAAAAGCGAAATATAGGAATTGAATAACATTAACGAGCTCGTAACATAACTGTGAATCCGCGTTATATGTATATCAAATGCCGCGTTTCTTTTCCCCCGAATTATCGAGGATCGAGTCAATACCAGTTCAAATGCAAACACTGTGCCGGCAAAAAAGCGTCGCGATAACGCGGCAAAAACTGGAGCTCGTTTCATCGTCGGGATTGCGCAACGGCGTAGACTCGTCGCGAAGATGTTTTTCTTGCTTGCGCGGAGGAAAAAAGCGCGGACGCCATTCCCGCGCGATTAGAAATTAATCACCTGTGAAGATAGGTCAGCCGAAAAGGTCGCGCGCGGAACTGAAACGGTCGGTGCTAATTTTTTCTCGAGGCCGTTTTCTCGGCGCTTTCAAAGCATGTAATCTGCGAGACCGAAGGTGCTCTTTTATGCTAACTGAATCGAATTAACACCGCGCTGAGAAATGCGAAAGATTCACTGCGGGGGACACCAACGGCAATAAAAATTAAATCAAGGCTACCCCCTTGCCATTTTTGAAAGTGAACAAATGTTTTTTTCCGGAATCGTTCCGGGGACGCCGTTTTGCGCTCATTTTTATGGTTAAAGTGATATGAATATCGTACTCGTAGCGCTGAAAAACGACTTTCGAAATTTGACCATTTTTGTAACCCGGAATCATCGGATTTTAGACCCAAATATTAATGAACTTAGCATCCTTACTTTCTCTGAATTTAGATTTAAAGGTCTCAAAATTACGAGCAATGCATTGATTTACATCTGCGAATTTGTTTTTCATAGTTTGCTTGGTGACTGTTCTTCAGTCTTTAACTAGTCTAAAAGTATTCCCTCATATTACTGAATATATATATATATATATATATATATATTTTTTAAACAAGTGGGGATGCTAAGTTAATATGCATACAGCTTAAAATAAAATTGGTACCTCCTCATGTCGAAAAATGTATTCTTATACACGATGGCTAAGTTTATATTTAAAGAATATTTATTTAATTTTAAAATAAAAAGTTTACATTATAGGCATTTGAGTGTCTTTAAAGAGCTCGTAATTTTAAGCGGCTTAAAATTGTCATACGGTATATACAACTGTTGTGGGGGTGCTAATTAAACCTTTATCCCGAATTACCATTAAAAAATTTGTTTCCTACGTAATCCAGTGCGGTCCAAAAATGATAAACTTGGTCCAAAATCAGTCTTTAATTAGCTCATAATTTTGAAACCTTTAAATGTAAATTTAAAGAAAAGGGGGTGCTAAGTGCATGGTCATCTTAATATTTTTAATGTAAAATGCCAAACTTAAGATTCTCTCAATTATTTATTACAAGCTGAATAGAAATTGATGCGAAATTTACAACTGTTTCCAATTATTTATTATAAATAAGAGTCATAGTCAGTCCGCTTATAAAAATCATGATATTTCGCAAAACTATGTTCTGCAAAAAAGGTGTATAGGAAACGTTAAAATGTTTCGGAAGAGTAAGTTGGGGAGATGGCATGTTGCAACATTTCGAACTTATAAAAAGTAAACGTAATCAAAAGTGCGAAAATGTGTCTGAGGAACTTAGGAGAAGTAAGCGTGAATGTAACTGGAACGTAGCAAACTATCGGAGCGTTTCGCGTGCAAATATAACGACATTTTCACTTGCGGTTGAAGTTAGCGGGGGGATTAATTGAATGTTGCGTTTGACAGGTTGCAATGGGGAAAAGGCGAGACGAGTTTAAGGGGGTTCCCCGGCTGGCTTCGGAGAAAATGGACGGCGTGGCGTAAAAACCCTGCAACGCCGGCGCGCGGATTAAGATAAATGTACGTAGGGGACGCGCGCGTCGTGAACGTGTGATGTAAGACAAGATATTTCGCCGGAACGCAGAAAAACCACGCAAATTGACAAATATAAACGACTGGTATAATGATCGTTTGCGACACTTGCATCATTTTCACACCTGTCGTTTGGAAATCCGTCGGCCGTTTTTATTACGAACGTAAAATAATTGCCGTGACGCAAATTGCGCTTATTTACAACGATAATAAGGAAAAGAGATTTTTGTGCAAATAAACGCTTGCATTATTGTTTTGAGGTTTTATGGCCCGGAATGAGATATCAGATGAAATACGAGAAGGAAAAATTTGCGAGACGTTCGTCGCGTATTTCAATTTATGTTTGCGTTCGCTGCTTTAAATACGATGTCGAGGGTGTTTCGTATCATGAAACACAGTTCCGGCGTCGGTTTTGGGCTTGCGATTTACAGCCATTCGCGATAATAATCGCAGTTTTTTTGCATCGTAATTGTCTCGCATATAAGATATATTTCGATTAAAATTTAATAGTAAAATTTTATATAAATTCATTGAAATTACATATTGTATTTAAATTATAATTCGAAACCAAGTTCATACAAATATTTTTGTAATTCGTCAACTGTTTTAATTTTGATGACAGAATAACAAAGTCTTATTTTATCATCAAATAGTGATAAAAAGATAAAAATGAGACAGGAAAACCGACGACGGAAGAAGTAACGAAAAACAACGACCGGCGCAGTCGAAAGCCATAAGTAATGAAAATAAGCGCGAGACGGTGGAATAATAATAGCCGCGTAAAGAAGTATGTCCTGCGATTGAAAAGTGTCTCTTGTTTCGACGTTGGGCTTGATAAAATTGCCGTCGTAATTTAAACGGCGTAATATGCAAATGGAAAAGATGTCGCGTCGCGCTCAAGCCGAGGCCGGTGATGCGAAAGCGAGCAAAACGTGGCGCGCCGGAGATACGATCGTCCGGAACGAGTAAGAGAAATATGTATGCCAGTGTATCAGCGGGTTTTTATGCAAATAACTCGTGATAACCGAGCCATCCAGATCATCGTGATCGATCATCTCGGGCGATGCCGAAGAGGGACGACGGCTTGCACACGCCTCGAGTACTCCTCCGGATCGGGGAAAGTACTCTCCCTCTCGACGCAAGGTCTCCTCCCCGAAATTAGGGTTCAACGACTCGACTCTACTTCTTCCCAGCTGCAACGAAACTTTTTTTTCACCTCATTTACCGTCCTCCTTCTTCGCCCTTCTCATTGTGATCGAGGTTAATGACGTTTTATTGAACCTTTGGGCGGGTCTCGGCTACGGGTTGCTTCGACTGGAATGAATCAAAGACTGCTTAAGGTCTCGACTTTTGTGGCTACGAAGCATAAGTTCATTAGTCGTGATTATGTTCAGGTCGGCTGAACCAAATAAAGAGTTTTTTTAATTACTTTTTTTTAGCAAGGCTGTTTATGTGAAAAATAAATCGTTTAATACTCATTTCTTTATTCACAACAAATACTCGATTTAGTGATTTAGAGCTTTTTCATTTTTCGTTTAGGGAATTTGACAAATGCCATTGAAGTTAAATAATAAATAGGAAGTTTCGGATTACATATTTGCAGATGAAAAATGTTTAAGAGAATACAATTACATAACATTTATATTGTGGAAAAGACCTTTATTACAGGAAATATTATTTGATTTTTCATTTACTTATAAACGTCGGCAACTTCAAGCAGATAAAGTAATATACTGCTGAAGGTTGAATAATTATTTACAATCTTTATCCATGTATCATAATTATTATATAGTTATACTTTACAAGTCTAATTTGTGTTTTATTTAATGTTTCAGGTAAGCTCCTTCAAGTTACATAACATGAAATGTAAGGCGATTGTTGTAAGTAATTTTTCGCTTTTTCATTTAGAATACTTTTTATTAATAAAATAAACGGATTCAAAATAAAAGATAAAATGTAAAGAATTAAGTTTTATAAAAAATATACTAAAGACATTTGTAGTACTATGTTTTGTGGAGATTTAATATATTTCTGACAAATTACTTTTTGTTTAAGTTATATAAAAAACGAAATACATAAAGATTAACTAATTTTTATATATGGTATATAAATTTTAAATTTCAGTATTTGTGTCTACTTCACTTTTATCTTGAATTTTATTTTTATACTGAGAGCAAAATGCGCCTGTAAAATAACATCTTTCTCTGGCAAACAAAAGACATATTGTCTTCTATTTTCCTTATTTCTGTCTTAAAGGAATTTATTCTAAAATACTACATATCGCATTCATTTATCTTTTCTAATAATATTTAAAATTTATCCAATATATGCGCGAATATTTTTCAGCAATGTTAGCAAAAACTTCTTCATCAATTTTATGTCAGAATTATCAAATGCACTAACAACTGCCTCAAAACATTAACGATTTCAATTTTGCCAATCAGAATACTGTTAATTTGCGTAACGTAATTAAAACGCTTGAGGAAACTTTCACGTCTATAACCTACATTGGTAATTAACAAATGACTGTTGAAATGTTTTTTCTTCTGTTTTAAGTGCTGCGCTCACGCCGCGCACTTAACCTCCATTTGTCGTAATTTGGCGAAACACGTATAAAATGCGTTTAGTTTTCGTAAAACCATAATATACTTCTCCCCGTAATTCGCGATTTTATAGGACCAGCGTTGTTGTACTTTATCGCTGAATTTTGTCAAACAGGCCAGTCTGCAATTTCCTAGATAGTTTATGACTACACGCCGTGGCGCTGTAAAACGACATTGCTCATATGTGAGCGAATTAAATAAATGGTGCATGACGACTGCGACGCATTAAGAGTGGTTCAACTTGAATACATATATAATTAACCACGATTCACGAAAACCTTCATTTTTTTCCTTTTCGCTAGCAATGAATTGATATTAACTGGAATGCTCCCGTTTTCAGAACTTTCCTTGTTGCTCTTGATATTGTCAAGTGAAATTCCGATAATAGCGTGCATTTCCCTATCGAAAGTATCTTTGTTTGATCTATTTATACAAATAAATAACATTATATTTTATTGAGAGAAATTGATCGAACCTATATTAACTATAGCTAATATATATTGGAAATAATTATGTTATTGTAAAATTTCGTAAGGAATTTTTTTATCCACTATTATATCAAACGACAAACTGAAGCAAAAGCTTGGGTCGGCTGTGTTTTAATGACGTTTCAATCTGTTATTTACATGTTCATAAAACTGTTGCATTCTTCACTGCTTTTCTTAGTTATCTCCAGTAGATAAGCTGACGCGCCAACATTTTTATTTGATTCATTTTTAACTCTTCTTTTACTGGAATTGTATCTCGCAGACCAGAAGTATTCTTTATCTTTCGTAAGAGAAACCTCGTATACAGTACCAGGGTGGTCGTCGATGGATTCATGGTCCAGAGGTTAGGGTGAAGAGGTCACAAGTACATACAACAACATTTTACAGTACCGGGAAAGCCTTTCAGCTTCTTGTTATTGGTTCTACAAATTAGATTCACTGTGTATGCATATGTAACGTCTCGACAGAAGGTATATTTTCTTTTCAAGAAAACGACCTTCTTTTACGTAATCATTGTTTCCCAACAACCGACAAAAAATTGAATTTTTAATAAGTTTCGAAGGTACATTAAAAAGTAATTATTAATTTAGAAACAAAAAATTTAAAATTGTTGATCTACTTCTCTATTTAAATTTCAAAACACATTTGTCGTATTCATCCTTTACAAAAATTGAACAAGGTAAAAGTCGTATCACAAAACGTACATATACTACATGATATCAGACAAATATCTAACATAATGTTACGCGAAGCATCTACCTTCCACGACAGCATTGGAAAAATCGAAACGATAAATTTGCAACCAAAATCGTTGAACGACGAGAAAAAGTTCTCAACGGCGAACATGTTCGAAGTCAAAATGTTTCATCATTGCTTATCAATGAAACAATGGCGAGCGAAAAGGTGGAATCAACATCGCACGAGCCTCTTCCGACCCTTTTAACCTTCACTATCAAATGAAGAGGCGCCTTTTTTTTCGCCCAGCCGAAGACGACCTTTCCTCTCTTTCTTTCTCCAACTTTTACTCTTATTCTTTATCTGCAAGGGCCGCGTACATGGTCTTGCAGATGCAAGAGCCGCGTCGAGATACCGGTGCGCGGCTATCGCGTGGCTTGCCTTGTTTTCCCACCGTGATATTCATTTCAAGGACAAGAGAAACATTTCGATCGGTTGTAGGAGATTCTCGTTGCAGATTTTCTGCAGGGAACTGCAAAAGGATGCACTAAATCTTGGCCAGATATCTCGCGAGTATATCAGAGTCAGTATGGCAGCGGGGTGCCCGGTCCCGCTTGCTGCAGCACCATCCACTCCACAATACGAGATACCCATTGCCAGGGAGTTGCCAGGGACCCGCCACGGCACGCCGCCCGTCTCCTTCCTTCTTATTCTTCCTCGCAGCTTCAGTCTTACTCTTATTCTCATTCTTTGTTCTTTTGCTTCTGCTTATGCTCCGTCGCTGCCTCCTTTCTTGCGTCTCACTAACGAAATGTCCGTTCATTTTTAACGCAGTTAGGTAGAGGAGCATCCATACACATGTACAGTACGCATTCGCGTAGAATATTCATATACACGGCTGTTATTCGTGTCGCGTTTCACTGACGTAGAGGATTCAGACCCTCGATGGACTCAACTGGTTAAAACCTCCCCCACTGTTACCC
>JABFOV010000264.1:0-44560 GCA_022817685.1 Aradophagus sp. ZL-2020
TTTTTTTCCAGCAGGAGCGCGGAAACCGGATGTAGAGAGGTCTCCTTGGCTCGGAGATTGGTAAAAAGGACAGGGGTGATATGAAACGCCCGGTCAGGCCCCCCCCCCCCCCCCCCCTCGTGGCCCCTGCCGCTACGTCTTTTTCATCCTGGAATACCGAATGCGAATCGATTCCCCCCGACATAACGAGAGACCACCGTCGGCCGCGCTTTTAAAACGCCATTTTGTCGCGTTTACAGCTACCTTTTTCTACGATGACTTTTTACCCGAGCGAGCGCGCTTCGCGACCGGCATCACGGATGAGTCAAACGCTCGGCGCGTCGCGATCAACGCGCTTTTTCGACTATTCCTTGAGCCGTATTTAGAAGCGGATGTACTGCTGATCACCTAGAACGACCTTTGCAGTGATATCGTTACGAGAATAATGCTCTTTCGAAGAATTCCAACCTTTCGAGGACGACGATAGTCCCTTGAAAATCTTGAATATTTTTTATCGCCTACAAGAAAAATGTTATGTTCAAGATTGTATAGGTATTACTAGTAAGTGCCTGATCGTAATTTGATAACAGGTTAATAACGACTGAGAATGTTGAAAAAAGATATTTACAATAAGTAACGGTGCAAATAAAATTGTATCGCTTTTTAGTATTGAAGAAAAAAAAATCGAATGCTTGAAATTTCTGCTGTAGATTCATCACTGTACGAAATTTAGCGTCACTGTTTTTTGTCGACAACGAAGCATTCTATTGCATGCATGCGTTTTTACGCCTGAAATTCTTGATTGTCTAAAAACTAAAGTAATATCATCAAATATTATTGCTTGGAATTCATAATTTCGCATATAGACGAGTCCATTTTTTTGCCCTGCGTACTAAAAGCGATGTAATAAATAATTTTTTTTTCATAATAAGCGAATTATTCTTAATATAAAAAGGATGTATTTCTTACCAAAACAATATATTTGTTACAAATAGATTTTTTCAAGAATTGGTACAGACGAAATTGATATAATCATCGTATTACAAAGTTGTTGGTTAATAATTAAAAACATGATTTCTGGTACAAAAGAAAAAAGAGTGATTGAAGACAAACGCATTTCAACAGTATTAAAAAATTGTAAACTTTTGTTAATACATTATCCGCAGTAAACGTTATTTATCGTCGTGGATAACTTACGAAAGTCCGATACACCTTAAGCGTACCGACAGAAGTCGAGAAACATTGTCATCGCGCTTTCTCGTGGGACCAACATTTTACAATCGGCAGTCGAATTGGCATTTCAATTAAATGGCTCCTCGCTGAAAATGTCGTGCGAGCGCACCGCGCCGATAAATAAAGTCAACGTGACATAATTAGAAGCGCGTTATTAAAGTTTACGCGCAACGATTCGCGTGATTACAATAATTACTTGGCGTTCTGACTGAGCGGTGCAATCTTATATTAAACGAGTAAAATATGGCTCCATTAATGATAATCAATATTTCGAATGCAATAAAAAACGGCCTGACCCAAATACGCATTCGTTCGCCGGCACAACGGCGGATCTTTGTACCTGCGCCTTAAATCTTCATTAATTTGTTTCGCATGCATATAGAACATGTGAATCAGGAGGCGTGTCTATTCAAGAGCGTGATATCATCATCGATTACCTACGCTTTCGCGCGAATAATCGTAAATTCTTTTGGCGGGAGGGTGCGCGTCGGTTTCGGCATTTCGTATCCAACCGAGCCGCGCTAAAAACAACGTCCCGGCTTAATGGCCAAATTTCATTTGACACAGCCGAATTATTTCGTGAAAATATTGCCAATAAAACGTTGCTTTATGCAGTCGTGAAATTATTTTCTTGTCAACGTTTAGGTGCCACTTTCGAGCCTCCTCGCCCGAAATCAAATTAAACGATTATTAATTGCGCCGATAAAACCTTTTTCATGCGCAGTCGTACTTCCATCATAACGCAAGCTTCATACGTTATGATTCCAACAGAAGGAAGCGGCTTTAATGACCGACAAGGTCGGGCCTTTTCTTTTTCACTTTTTCCTACCTTTTTTTCCATTTCTTCTCCTCGCCTTTTTTTATCTTTTTCTCGTACCATATTCAGAATGCTTGAAATGTTCCTTTCCTTTATTTTCGAAACGAATTTAAACTTGTATCTTAACATGAGAAAAATGTTGTTCGATCGATGAAATTACTTTGTTAATGATAACGTTATAATTTTGCGAAATGACAAATTAACGTCGTAAAATATTAGGTGTTCCAGTTGCGTCAATTTAAGATTGTTCATCGAAAAGTTCGTTTTCAAAATAATCCAAGTTTTAGCCGAGAACATAGCATATCTCCGAAACTGCATCTCGTTCTTTTGTCCGTCTCGTTGCTTTCTATCCTCGAAATAATCTTCGCCGAGTGAGCTTTATGCCTCGTTCGTCTGTAACTGTAGGAGACGTCTCAATTAAAGCGTAATCAAAGATCCGCCGAGTAGTTAAACCGCGTCATAACTTATCGGCCAATGAATTTCGCAGGCGGCGCGAGTCAAATGAATTTGAATGCCCGCGACCGGCGGAATTTACGTCGCGATTCAATTTGTCTATCTCGGCGCGTAAGCGCGGCGCTCTGCGAGAGCCGGTCGCTCGTCGCCTACCGTTTTCGCCGAGGCATTTAAATGCCGGGCCTAGCTAATTAAGAAATATATCTCCGGCGCGTGAAAGGGGCCCGAATGGATTTAGATGTCGTCGATAAACATAATCGTTCGGCTTACAAATTGAAGACAGTCGTTTCAGATAGCGCATCACCTTTTAGTCAAATTTTACAGCCGTGCGCCGTGAGATAGCAGGAAATATTTTTTGATACCGCCGACAATTTCGGGCGCTGTTTTTATGAAAGTAATGACAGTTGCGCGGCTTTGAAATGACACTTTTAGTAGGTAAGAGGAGAATAAATTGGATGATGAAGTTCGAATTTTAAAATTGGCGCCAAAATTGTATTGCTGTAGATTGTATTAAAGCGATTCTCAAAAATATAAATGGAATAGAAGTTCGTATCTTTATTAAAGAGTACGATTCTTTATTAAATAAATAATTCTTAAAATTAATAGTTATGAATGAAACAAAATATATATAAAATGAAGAAAAAAAATCATATTCGCAATTTAAAAAATTAGCGCCCCCATTTTCCCAAGTTTTTTTTCTCTTCGCTATTTTTATTCTAAAAATAGTGAAGAGACATTTACGAAACCAACGTTAACATACCAGCAAAACGTGACGCGTAAGCACAGATAGAAGCACCATATTGAGACGACTACACGAACTACCATATGAGCGTTTCAGTCACTTCTAAAACACTTGTTTTACAAAACTCATGCTGCGCGGATTCATTTTATAAGGAAAGTGTTTTATACGTGTCACTCAGTCTTACAAATTCGTTTTAATGATATTAAGTAATAACACATAAGAGCGTTTCGTAATTCATCTATTTCTGATTCGTCTAAGAAAACCCCTAGCTACAACCACAATTACACTCGAGCTTGTTTTTCAAGAAATAGCTGATCAATTTCTTGATTTTACTTTGTCAATAAATCTATAACTTTTTCCGTTATAACACTTACATCTCAGCTTTCACTCACTCAAACGTCAATATTAAATTTTTAAATTTCTTATCAATATATGCGGCATCGAAATCTGATTTACTTTAATTATAACTAATCTTTTAATCACACCTTTCCTGCGAGGAGTAGTCAATGATTAGGTACACGATGGGCCACAATATAATATAAACAAGTCCCAATTTTTGCCGAGCGCCACGTGATCGAACGTTGCAAAAAATAAACGAGGCTTACTATGCAGTTTCTCACACGTCTCATTAGTGAAGTGGGCTAATTGAAAATTTATCTTTACAACGAAGCGAAAGACAGAGTTCGATGCGTAGCAGGGCGAATAAAAAATCGTTCGACAAGGCACCTTCACGGCTACATCTTACGCAAGCATCTGCGCGGTTTTATTAACGAATTACTCTGTTATATTCAGTTCAAACAAATTTCAACGTCTTGTTTACAAAACAGTTACATCGAGAGAAATATGACGCAGTAGACACGTGCTCCGGGAAAATATAACTTCACAGTATAACATTAAAATTCTAGATTTGTCATCAATAAATAAATCAAATGCTTCACCTGTTTATTTGCTTACCTTCTTATATTGTAATAATCCTAAAAAAAACGTACTCATAAAAAATGCAACAGAATTTCAGTTCGTCGTCATTGAAAATAAATGAAGCGAACGGAAAAATCGATCGATCGTGTAATTAAATTAGTCCGATAATTCGAAGCAAATGGTCTGACGTTAAATGCAGGAGGGAGGAGGCTCGACGAAAGAAAAAAGGGCCGAAGATGTCGATCGGGCGTTTTTCATTGATAAATTGCTCTGCGTGGTGATAATAATTGTAATAATTCGTGGAGGCGAATTGTCGATCGACGAGGTGTTATAAAACACCGGTATTACGCGCGTGGGACGCGATCGGATGCGTATTATAACGACTTTTTGTGCGCGCACGCACACGGCCACGCGCCAGTGTGCGTGATTATACGCAGGTACACCAATTTCAAAGCAGTTACGTTCAGTGCTGATTCGACATATCTTGATCCGGTTCGCCCACGAGATCTTTGGGCTCGTTGTCGCGCGCGTATGAATATGCAATGATAACCCGCGATTTATTTATACCGATGACGAAACGCTTTGCTTTTTGCGAGAAAGTTACGACTTTTTATTCCACTTTTATTTCCTTCTTTTCTCCGCTTTTTTTCGTTTCCTTTTTTTTTCGAAATTTTTCTTCTTCGCTTTCCTTGCTGCAGTCGCATTTCAAGCGATTCCGCGCTCAGAATTACTTCTCATTAACTCCGAGCAACATCTCTCTTGCTCCTAATCCCAATGCGACGTTATATCACGCTGAACTAAATTCGTTTCATACTTTCGTTCATTATTTTGACGACGAAAAGAAAGGCTAACAAGGCGTTTTTTTCCTGCGAATTCGGTGAAAAAATTTTGAGCGATAAATTTGACGGGGATTAGTTCGGACGGCTGAATTTTAGTGACGCAATTTAAATAGTAAATTTGAAATAGGATAATTTAGTGTGAAATAATAGTTATTGTTATTGGAAGATTCAGATAGGTGTATTGTGTTCCACGTTCCACGAACAAACGTCAAATTCTCACAACGACCATTTTGCGTGCTTGATAACCAAAGTATAAACTTATTAAATATTTATACACTACATTCCATACATTAAATTTGACTTAATCTTACAGTCGCAACATGCAAATAATTTTCAATTCAATTTGAACAACCAGAAAGAGAAAAGGAAGTAAAGGAAGGAGAAGAAAATAATGATTAAATCATTCGTCCAGTCGAACGTGGTCGCAAAAGTGGCCGCTGGAGTAAATTCGTACGCCGGATTGTTTGAAAAACGAAATGCAAATTAGCGATAATGAATTTTAATTCGCAATATCATTATGGTAATTCTGGCGGCGAAATCAGAATTAGAATTGATAGATAATCGCGCGCGTGCATTCGTGCATAAAAACGCGCGCCGGCATTGAAATTCAGGAGCGCTTGGTGCCGATGACGGAAAACATTGACGAGAGGAAGGAAGTGCCGTTGATTAGTATGCAAGACCGGCGCTTAAGATAAAAGAGTTGCAAAGGAACAGGTCGAAGTGAGAAAGACGAGCTACGAACCATCGAACTTTGACGACCCAGCGCTCAGAATCGATCAACCTTCACGTACTTTATGAACGGGACTTCCTTTCGTCTTTCCGCTTCAGATCGCAACATCCTATTTCCAACGGACATCTGTGTGTTCACTTGTGTCAACTGTCTTGAACGTTTTGTCAAATCGAATTGCCGAATTTGTTATTTCGAGCTATAAACATGCCTGTCAAACAACGTAATAATTTTACATTCTTAGATAATGGAATAATTTATGTGGTAAGTTGTAGAATGTGGAATATGATCGTAATTTGATTTGATCCGGCCGTTACCAATTTCATAATGCTATTATTCAACTTACTTTATCATTTTCTTTGTGTGTGTTATCATTTTGCAAATAATATTCATTCTATAACAAAACACAATTCTAAATTTATTATTATCTTCATCGTTAAATATCCTAATTCATTTACATTACATTCACCACGATCGTCGATCATTCTATAATGTCTTTATTCAATCTTGTATCTCTTAAAAGTTAACAATTTCAATAAAAGTTAGTATAACTATTATCATCCCTATGTTATCGTGAAAGTTATAATGAAAAGGAAAATTCTTCAAAGGTATAAATATACAAGATGTGGCAAAATTGTGAATTACTTTGTGTATAAATTTTACATTGACTCTCGAATAAAAGTAAACTATAAACAATATTCATACTATTCAACAATCTCCCAATAAGACATCAATCAAAAATTGAAAAGTTTGTTCAAAAGATGGTTCTGCTGATAAGTGATGGATGTCGTCGATAAGTCAATTGAAAAATGTAATTGATTCGTTTAATCCGAGACGATCGAACGTCGATGAACCACCGTGGTTCTAAAACGCCGGCGAGACGTTGAATTAGCATGTTAAATAAGCCAAGCCATTTGAAAGACGAACATCCCCGTCGCCGTCCTAATTAGTATTAATTGATAAGTCGAGGCTTTTTGCCGGCGCCCGGTCAGCTGATTAATGGCGCGCTTTCTCACTCGAAAATTAATGCACCGGTTAATATGCTTACGCCGGCGATCGTTAATCGAGCGCGTGGGTCGCTCGCTAAAACCGTTTTGCATAAATCCCGAAGATTCCGGACGATCGGATTCCGCTTGGAGAATGCCAGTTGACGGTACCCGGCCGTGCACGCCTCTCCCGAGAAATTCGCAATAAACGCCGGCTTTGCAACCGTGGCGGGGTATAATGGTTAATCAACGAAATGTTGTTTCGTCACAGCGACGATAAATAAACCCCACACACGATTCAACGCGCGGCCTACGCGTCATTGTGGTCGCGGCAAATCGCTCGGCCACCTGGTCGCCACTTCCTCCTTTTCTCGCTCGCTCGCCTCTTCGCCTCTGCCGATCTTTTTCCACTTATCGTTCCGCGTCCTGCGCGCCGTTCGCCGATTCTTCCTCTCGTTACAGCCATTCATTTTATTGAACTGTTCTTTATATCGAAGTCGTGCCATTCCTTCCGAACACGACACTTGGCTCTTGCGTGGAAAGTTTGTCGCTCTTTTTCCGACACGCGATTTCTTTCGCGTGAAAAACGTTGCACAACTTTTTATCAACTGCTACAACATTCATTGATTAAGTTTTTCTTGCTATGAAACTTGTTCAGATTAATTTTCGTTTAATTCTTGGGTTTAATTGTGAATTTAGGAATTTATCGCAGTTTGCTGGAATGTATCCGAAAATTATTTTTGGTTTCGCGAAGTTAATGGAGAATAGAAAATTTCGACGGGACGCTTCATTTAACTTTGTTGCGTGGCATCGAAACGTTGTCGTAATTGATGAAAAATTACATCGAGAAATTTGTAATTGGGTGGCCCGAAACTCGTCATTTTTGGGCGTCGCCGAAGATAATTAACAATTATAGTTTTATCGCCTCTTGATCGTGATCTTGCATCACCAATGCACCAGCGTGATTGAAAATTTCGATCCACCCCTGGTCGATCGAAATTTTGCCACGCAGAATCGGGCTAAGGTTATCGTTTATTGCGCAATCGAATGGTGCCGCGATGATGCACCGCTGTTCAATCGATGCAAGCAATTAACTCCGGCATTTTAATACTCCAATAAATCCATATTAGCTATTCCTGATTAATTGTTCCTGCACGTATAAAAAAAAAAAAAAAAAACTATACGTTTAGTAACTGAAATCTTGCAACTGCGAATCTGTAACGTGAATAGAAACAGTTGATGCTAGTACCTCATGTATATCTCAAAGCTTTTAATGTCTCACTTGATACAGCAACATAGTATATATTTAAATAATTAAAAAAAGTTCTAAAAGCATACCAACGCAGCTTGCAATCTCAAATCTGATTACTCAACGCGACAAAATCGTGTAATTTATTGGGTCCAAAGAGATTGCAGTGGTTAGGTTTTTTCCATCATTTATTGTAATAAGCCGTCGTGCGCTCAATTTGGCAGGGGAAAAAAATGTCGCCTCACGTCGATTAGAAAACGGTTTCACCATCCTATCATGCTTAAAGCAAGACCGCTCGGTGTAATAATGGAGTGACCTTTGGCGTACGAATCAAGCAAACGCGACCGCAAGGACGACGCGCTGACGCAACGCAGATCCGCGGATTCCAGAAATCGGATAGGAACAAGAACAGGCAAATTAATCCCTAATGACTTTCCCAAGCGAAGAAGAACGGGTCTGTTCGCGGGACATTTTCTCCCGTCTTTTTCCTCGGCTTCTGTCGGCTTTTTCGCTGCGTCATTTTCTTCGTTTGTCTCGGTTTTTTGCAAAATATATTAATCCCCGCGAAACCAAGAGAGAACCTGCGACGTGCGCTCTTTCGCCAAATACAGTAGCTTGATTTATTTGTTACAGACGTGTGAGATGAAAATTAACTACACCGTTGATGTAACAATCAGTTTATGGTCGTCGCTCGCTTCGAAATGGGATAATTGCCGCTTTTTGCCACGCCGATAACGGACTGATGAAAATATCATTCAAATTCACCACGATAATGATACTTTTTTGTTTCGATCGCATTGGCTAACCAGCTCCACGAGGAGACTTTGTTTTTGCGCGCCTTCATGCATTTTGTCGATTAAAATACAACGAAAGGACGATTAAATGGCACAAGGAATTGCCGCGATTGTGCAAGCGCGATGAGCGATGATGCTTTGAAAATTAATGAAGTGTTAATTGCCGATTACCGTGCCAACGTTGCAATTAATACAAAATTCATTTTCTGGGATGTACAATAACGCTTTTCATTTAGTTTCAATTTAGGATTTAATGCAAATAAGTTATACAGCGTTTATAGTTGAAAGCTCATTATTTACATAATTTAAAAAACAGCTCGACGTAAGGTCTTAATCATCCTAAAAGTTAAGCCACTTCATTTAATCGCAACTTCGTAAAGCTTAAGAAACAATTACCAACCAAATCCCAAAGCATCCTCGATGTCATTTCGAAGCGCGATTACGTAAAGCCGCAAAGTGCGATCAACTGCACTGGCAGTTGACCGGTGCTCATTTCTGCTTATGTTTATGGGCCGTTGCACCCATTAAATAAACCGGTAACGTTATTACACAAATGAATAACAATCAGGCGATTATCTTAATTAACCGACGATTGTTTTGGCCTACGCAGTGCGCACGCTGACGTGTGGGTAGCGAGTGGCGACCCACATGAAGACCGTAATCCTGTTTCGAAATCTCGACGTTTCGTCGATTCAATGCAACGCGCATTTATACATTCGGGGAAACTCGATTTCCCCAAATCCAATGCATTGTCTTGCGCGGAAGAAACGCAGTTGCTGGCGCAACAAAAGGCTTTATAAAATTCCGATAAGAATTTTTTTACATTACGCTTCTCCGGCAATCGGTCCGCGAAATATACCACCGTTCAACATTATTTATTAAGTTTTTAAATTCCGATCGAGTCCCGTGCATTCTGCACGCGTTCGCAACAATCGCAAACAAGAAACAGCAATCGGGCCACATGAATGTTTTAATTTGCAATCCAGCTTTATGAGTTTCGCAGTCCACTTGTTCACGGTGGTATCATAAATTGCCAGATTTTCTTCACGCCGAAAAGAACTAAACGATAAAATGCGGCTTGAACCGAGGCTAAAGAGCGAGCGCCGTAAGTCAGCGTTGCCCTTATCGGCCCGACACTTTCCATTGCAATTCGACAGCCGCGTTTAAATGGCACGCGCAGATAAAAGCGATACCGAGATTTACCGCGATTAATAAAATCGTTAGCCCGAATTTGCGGCCAATTAAATTGTCCCACGGCCGTGATCATAAAGCCATTTAAGTCGAAACCAAGAGACGCAACTTTCACGGGAAGAATAATTGTCGAGATAAAGCGGCACGTCGGTGAAAGAGAAGAAAAGAAAAAAAGAAAGAAAAAAAAAAGAGAATTGTATACCGTGGCCGGTGTTTTTCCGTCGATTATCGGGGCAAATTGCGGCCGATCGGCAGGATCGGCCCGATCGCTGACGGCCGCCAGTGACAAGATTGTCGGCCGCACGAGCGGCCCGACAACCTGCACTGTAAAGCCAGCCTTGATACATTTCGCCTACGCGACTTTAACAAACGGCGTTTTCCATCTTCCGCATGGCGAACACCTACGTGGTAGCCGCAAGGACATCTCGGCACCACTGCTCCATCAATATGCCGCGATCGCGGCGATCGCGAGGGTACCACTGTTCCACACAGATACTACTTACCGATACAACTTGCCGCTCTTTATCATAAATTTATTATAAAATTATGACATAACGAAACTCCAGGATTATATATTGTAATCAACTTTTCAGTAAACAAAAAACATGCTTTGCAACGTTATTGAGTTGTCAAACAACAAAATATTGAGGCAATGCGAAATTATCGATTATTACGATTTATTGATTTCCTTTGTTTTATCGTTGTCATTTTTTTTTGTTCTCTTTCATTTCTTACTTTTTTTCCTGCTTCCAATTACTGACATCGAAGAAATGAACCGATCATGTTTTTTAATAATAAATGTCGGCACAAACCGTTTTCCGTGAATTCTCTAATAGGAATAATTACTATGGAAACTTATTAACAACGAAAAAGGAAGGCAAATCGCTGCGCGGGAGAACAGTCGATCGATAAGAATCAGTTTTCGATCGAGACAAATCGTTCGTTTCGCGGATAAATGAGTTTAATACGCGCGATTATTATGTTTATTTATTTTGCTCCATCGCTCATTTATAATAAACAACAAAAGCCGCGGTCTTAGGATTGGATTAGTCTTTGTTGATTGGAGCCTCGCAGCTGCAAATAACATGCGACGCAGTGACGCAGCTTTTGCCTATTTGAGAAATTATAAGCACATAAATAGTGTACTTATTCAAACGAGAGCGCAGGCCTTGGCGGTAAAGTTATTACTGTCAAGCCAAATTTATTTGCGCCGATCGGTTATAAAGAAATCGCGCGACCGATGACGCGCCAAAGTCCAAGCTCGGCATGCCAGTTTTATTTCCTTCGACAATCCGTTATTCAAATCCGCATCTGAGGCGGACGAATGCGCAAAATGTGAATAGAATATTTCAATAAAATTTGACTATCTTGCGACTACAGTCATAAAATGACATCAAAACGAAAGGATTATTTGAGTAGAAAAAAGTTTTTTTGATCAATTTTGCATAATATTTGATTATTATTTTGAAAAAAAATTTATCAGTTTAAACATATCGGTGAAGTACACTAACACAAGTAATATTTATTAATGATAATAATAATATTTAATACTACTTTATCTTAGTTGACAGTTTCAGTTGAAATGCACATATTGAGTAATATCTGTTAAATGTCCAATTACATGAGTTTGAATTCCTATAAGTTTGCTTAAAAACAAAGTTGAAGTTTGAGTTCGATGCAAAAATAAAAGATGTTGCAAACAAAACATTAATCAAGGAAATGTCGTATCCAGGACAATAACTTTTGACCAAGTAATTTGGTGGATTTATCAAAACAGTGACTTACACTTTTAATAGATTCATTTTTTTTTTTTTTTTTTTTAATAAAATCACCGTTTCTATTTTCTTTGCACGTAAAGTGTCGCTCACAAAGCAGGGTCGTTCAAGGCCGTCGAGAGTATGTTGAAAAAAAACAAACATAATGATAATAATAATAAGCTCCTTAGGTTCGGAGAGGAACACTCCCAGAGTGTTCTTCAAATTGTGATTAGTAAGCAAACTAAACAAGTAAACGAGTTCTTTGTTCGGCGCCTCTAGTTTTTTTCAGGCTTAACGTTAATGACGTTACGTGATAGGTCGTTGACTCCACGTCAGATTCGTACTAAACTTTTCATGTACCTTAAAACAAATTAATAGGTGTTTATAATTTCATTACAAAAGAAAATAAATAAAAAAAATGTGAAGTGATTAAAAATGTGTTTTAGGTAAAATGATAATTCGTATGCATCTGAAAATTGAATGGTACACAAAAGTTAAAAAAATAATTCAACAAATAAATTGTAATCAAAAATGAAACTTTTTCTCACTGAAAAATGAAAATATTCTAGCTTGTTTTCGTAAAATCATTCAATACAAAAATAAAAGTATGTATAGAAAATAGGATCGATTTTTCTTTTCGTTTAAAAGTTCAAAACTTGAAGCCCATTGAGTCGTTCGATGAGTTGAAAATACAAAATGGCTCAAGTACCCCAGTGAGACCGTTCGCCAGTGTTCGACTGAACTTGAAGCCGCGGCGCGGATTATTTCAATACATTCCCACGCACGTTTGAAAGTCGCGGCACGTAAACGCGGACTTCCGTTGCGGCGCTCGCGCGTGTCGCCGAGTAAATAATCGCCGGACAAATTGTCCGAATGAATAATGCCCGCGCATTGACCGGCCGCTCGCGACGGCGAGGCGCGCGCTCTCGTTCGTTTTTCGACCGATTTTTTGCCGCGCCTCTCGCAAGCGAATTTGCAAAGCGACGCGCGAGCGACGAAACGAGGCGACGGGGCGGACGAGCGACGCGTGAATAAGATTGAAAAAACGCCGTTACGTCGTGGTTTTACGGCCTTTCCCTTTTCGCGTGCTCCTTTTTACGAGCTGACACAATGAAAGGCTTTGCGAATCGCGGCTTTGTCGCTGCTCTCGTCAAGTTAATGCGCGCGCCGGCTGATTTGCATTTCAATATCTTTCACATGCAAATCCGCGCTTATTCCGTGTAATAAAGTTATAAAAAATCGGCCGCGGCTTGGCGCTCGCGCCGCGAGCGAGCGCGCGCGGCCCAAGCGGGGCTGGCGTAATGAACGTCGCAAAAATGAGCAATTAAGTTTGGCCGGGCAGCTTCGGTGCCGGTGTCGCGCGGCAACGTAATTGGTTTTGCAGAAAAGTTTTACGTGTTTTCGCGGCATTTGCATAATGCGCGCGCAACTACACGCCCGGGCACCCGCCGATCGATTCATTTAAATGTCGAATAAACTCGGCGCGCCGGCACCCGGGCCGATCGCCCGGTCATTAGCTTGTAATTATCGTTACTTATTGGACAGCCGATACTTTCTTCGGCCGTGTACTCGCGATTAACCGGTGCACGCACACTCACGCACACGCTAATCGAAAGCCCCCGCCCGAAACGCGTCGTCCGATTTTTTGCCCACCGTCTAACGACCGTTTAACATTCAATTTCAGTTCGAAATGCCTCTTTAATGTCGACCGGACTCTTAACCGGCGCGAGTCATGCAACCAACGAATCCGGCTCCTACCTTTGCATCCATCTTCCCAACGAGCGATCGACGTAAACGACCTTCCGGTTAATACAATTAGCGCTAACCGTTTTAGTTATAAATTACGTGTACTGGAAAAGGCGAATTCATCTGCACGTCGGCATGGATATGAATCATGCAAAGTTTACTTCTTCTAAATTCATTTTTTTTCTTCTTTCGAATTTTCCACTAAAACTTTTTGCTTAATGTGTATTCTTTGAAATTATAAATTGCTTTCTGCAATTAGAGACTGCAAAAATAAATCTTCAAAGTATCTTCAGTAAAGGCATGTACTCTCATATCTTTGTTATAAAAAGTATCTGTTGCAGTCATTGTATCATCGATCAATCATTTTATTAAATAGCATAATTGATCAAATTAAATTAGTGAAACCTAGAAGCTATAATCCAGAAGGCAGAAACCAGAAGGAAGTCATTTGATTTGTTTTGAAAAAAAACCTCAGTCGTTAGTTGACCGGTTAAACTCGGTTGCGGTTGGGTGTCAAAGGTGGTCCGCGCGCGCGCGCAAGCCCAAAGCCACTTGGCGTCTATTGTGTGGCTCGTTGCGCTGCGGATTCTCTGACGCCGCTATCATAACGTACGCGCAACATATCATATGACATGCTACACGCAACGACACAAGGTACCGCGCGCCTGACCTAAGACCCGAGCGTTCCTTTTGCCCAACCCGTCCTCGCCAGTCTCTCTTCTTTCTCTTGGAAACAACGTGCCGACATGGTCCACGAAATTCCCCGTGCTTTCTTTTGCCATCCTAATGCTTTTGCTTGCGCCGCATACGATTTTGCGTCATTAACCCAATAATGCCCGCGTGCCTTATTTTCAACCCAAGTCGTCGCATTAATAAGAGTTATAATTGCGTCTTTTGAATTGTTGGCAAATTAAGTGCAATTTATAACGAGCCTGGACGATTTGTACACTTGATTAAATTAATTCACGAAGTCGAATTTAAGTTTTACGTTGGAACTGATTCTTTTAGTTGATTAAAAAACATTTTGTTTTCTTAGTCGAAAGAAGAAAATGAAGATGGATATTGAAACAAGAATATAAAGCTGTCGTATTTGAGCACTAATTTTAAATTTTTATTTTTTCTTTTTTTTATCAAAAAGTAAAATAATTATCCACATTGTTGCCTTAACCATCTCGTTTCCTTATCTTATAAAAAAAAGTGTCCAAAACTCGGAACAAGAGAGCTTTGGCTGCATAACCCACATTGAAATACCGTTAAGCGAAGCGTCGTAACATTTGCGACAACAAAGAAGCGCAATTGCGACAAGTATATCGCGCGGCAAGCACGAAATCCTGTTTTTAAAAAGCGATTTACCGAGCGACGACAAAAATTTACGCACATGACGAATCCCGTGTGCAACGAATGAAACAAAATGGAAATAAAGGGGATTATTTATTAAGTGGCCGGTGTTGATTTCTCGGACAATGAAGTCACGATGGGTAAAGAAAGTTGAGACATGATTGACGCGATTCCGCAATCTACGTTTGCACTCGTGCTCGCAAAACAAACAAAAATCACCAAATTTTTCAATTCAATTCAAAAATCGTACTCTATTTCCGTAGCCTTCGATCTTTCCTTAGAAAAAACCTACAAAAGCATCGTCACAACTGATCCAAGCTCCTTGTAACTTGAATACTAACCACCTAACGTTTCTATCTGGCTTAGGTCTCATTTGGTATCAGATGTTGCAGCTTGCGAGCAAAAAGAAACCGCGTTTAGCGCAACGTAGTCAAAAACCAGACCAAACGATAACCTTGCTCGGACCTTACGAGTGCGGCAAATTTGCGAATTCGCAATCGGGAGCACGCAAAAAGGATACAATTACACATAGGAGTAGGAGGATTGAAAACGTCGTTTGAGGGAGGCCACGAAGAAATGGCCGAGCGAGCGGCCGTCCAGCATCGGATTCCGGGCGATGTGGCAATCCGAAGGTGGAAATACGCGGGACAAATTTATCTTTGTTTAAAACTTTCACGCGGCCGAGACATGCGGCCGGCCGCTGGTGGCACAAGACGCGTCCCTAAAGTCTCGCCGACAGGCGACATGTCGTGTCCGTGCGATCGTTTCGTCGACCGAAACCGACGGCGAGGGGCAGCAGAGTGCGGGAGGACAGTCAGGGGGGGAGGCGGGCTTTTTGCCGGCGACACTCGCGAGAGCTGACTCACGAAACGCGAAATTCAGGTTACGTGCGCGCACGAAGAATATTGCAGAGGAGAAGATGCCAGAGCCGTTTGTTTACCTCTTGCATAAGACCTCTTGTTGCAGTCGCCTATAAACAGCTTGCGAAATCAATGACGCCTTTGATTTGAGTGGCCGATACCAGGCGTTCGAGGGCACTTTCGACGTATCGACGATTTATATCGCGCGAAATCGAACAAACGTTACATGAGATCGACTGATAATCTATCAATTTTTTGTGTCCCGACTACCAACGAAACGTACAGTCGATAAATTTGCAAAGCAATATCGATGATGTTCAAATCATAATAATCAGAAAGCCGATTTGTCTGAGGAGGAACGTCGTATGTCCGAGTAATTGAGATTTTTCAAATCAAGCACGAAAATTGAGGAATGAACTAAAAGTTGATAATTAGAAAACTTGATAGACGAATAGTGATAGTTGTCGAAAGTTATTCAATAAATGATAAAGTTGGTTCCACAATATATTCTAAAAGGACATGTCAAAGTTCACAGTTTCTACATTCTTTTTCTTGACATTGCAGTCACTGTCTTCCGCCTTGAAATATCTATGTCAACGTATTCGCACCACCTCGTTTCTATTTCTGCGACGATTGCGCGAGAATCATCGACAATCGGAATATGAAAATGCGAGCCGGCAGTCGCTCGGCAAGCAGCATTCATTTATTCGCCGACGATCGGTTACACTCCAAGGTGGCCGGCGTGGCGGTACAGTGGAAGCAAAGAGGAGGCAACGCGGCATGCGCGCCTCATTGTGCCACGATTATGTATCATCTTTGCATAATGTCAGTTAATGCAGGTGGTCTCTCCGTAACTCGCCAGCGAGTTCAACGAGCGCAACGCCAAAGCCCGTCCCGCCTTTGCCAGTGATCCTAGCTGCGGATTAATACCGCCGACAATCCGACGACAATCGACTCGCTGATTTACAACCCGCGCAGCCAATAAATCCTGCCAACGGTACCCCAAACATAATCAATTTGTACAAAACGCGATTGCTCGGCGACTCGCTTGCGAGTCGGACTCGGCCAATTCGACGCCGCGCTCGCCACATAAATTGGCGCCGAATTCTGCGAAACTTGAGCGAGTCCCGTCCGACGAGTCCATAAACCGGCGATCCAATATCCGTCGCCGCTCGCTTGGAAACGCGTCGAGGAAACGGCGTCGGCGAACTGACATTAAATCCGTCCCATCAGAACTACGTCGAATCAACATACTCGTCGCGTCATTTTCGCATTCCGCAATTTAAACGCCACTCCGTCATTAAGCAGTGTACTTTTGGTGCCTCGTTTTAGTTTTATTGTTTTTCACTATCGAATCATTGGCGCGTCTGAAGCGTCCCATGCAAAAGGAAGCGTTTGTCAAGTATTTTGAAGCGCTCGTAAAAATTTCACTCAACTCGTAATCATTCTTTTTGGTGCGATGCAAATCAATGACGCCTTTTTATAACAATATAATTTTCACAATAATTTGTCAGTACAGTAAATGTGAGTTGTTTTAAATTATTTTCGTAATTTATGCTACCGTCTTGTAATTTATTTTCGAGAAAACAAACATTTATGAATGAAAACATTTAATTGTTATGTTTATCGAGCAATGAATTTAATGTTTGATATAAAATTCGGAAACTATTAGCACATATTTTGAAGTGACACCAAATGTATCTTGTTGTTTCTGAGAACAATAATAGTGATGGTGCGTGACACCTCGTAACACGTAGGCGGTCGTATTATTGGTGCAACGAGGCATGCGCTTTCTGATTCCGCGGCGCTTCTGTGTCCTCCATTCGTCAGACTTGCGCGCGCATGCGCTACGAGCCGCGGCTGTACACCGCGAAAGCTATTCAAGAAAATTGGTCTCTGCTGCGGCCACGTGGTCCGAACGTTATCTTTTCAAATGTCCCGCAATCCGACGAAAACGAATCTTCTTGAGACAAAATGATTCGCGTTGCGATCAGTCCGCGCCATCCCTTCACAAATATCACAACTGCATTATAAAACAAGCATCTCATTTTTAACAGTCTGAGAAAGTTGACAAACCCTTCTGGTATTGAAGACGTCGAAAATGTCTCGGTAAGAGAAACTTGATATTGTAATATATAAAACTTGTTAACATTTTTTTTTCAAACTCTACTAATCGCTTTTCAATTTTTGAATATTTTACAAAATATAGACAAAATATATACATTTTTTCCTCACTACTATTGCTCTAAACAAGTTCTTCGAAAAAATTCGTGTTCGTTAATTATTTTCACAAGCGTTCAGTGAGAAAACATAAATTTTAATCGAGTTGCCCGAAAATCTTGAATGATTAGAAACAAACAGATAATTTGTGTTTGACTTTGATGAGAACGAATGTTTGTTGCGGGAGTGACGACACATAAACTGTAACGTAAAACATTATGTATTCGTATTTGCTTATTCAGCCCTACCTATCCGACATGACAAAACAATTTTCGAACACATCTATTCATTTTTACGAAATTGATTTCTAATTTTTAATTAGAGATGATTGGACATGCATAATTCATTTTTTTTTTTTTTTTCTTTAAATATGGTAATAAGAGGGCGTCATTCCTGGCCAAGTTTCAAGATGTATTTCTTGATTAACATTTTGTTGAACCTCGTTTACCATCGTCAAACTCGGTGCATTTCATGTCGATAAACCGTGCAAGTGATGTTCATATCTAATTACATTCAATATAACATCAACTTATTTTACTTTCTTCACTCAAATTTATTATACCTAAAAACGGAGTACAAATAAATCTGGATTTTTTCGCTTTTTCCGATACAAACAAATTTATGAAAACCAAAACGAAATCGAAAATCGTTTCGCCATACGTGCAGAAAGTTTTTTCATCAACGAATTCAAAAACCAACAATTTGATTAAAATCATTACCATTTGTTACCCAACTCACCCAATTATACAAATCGCACCGCAAAATGTGTTTTACCACCTCACATTTTCCAAATCAAATCCCCCGACTCGAATGTTCTCCTAACTCCCCGAGTTCGCAAATACCCAAGGTCAAAAGCCGACTTTACGCTTTGCTGGCGTCACATTAGCGCATCAAAGGACGCGCAATCTCCGATCTAGTAGTCTTGCGCTTCTTTAATATATAAATCCTTATGCGAAATCCGCGCGATAGCCGGCTCGCAAAGAGCAGCGAGCACCGGTCGAGGACAGTCATACGCGAGGCTCAAAAAAGCTGGCAGTGGGAGCAGTAACGGCTCCACGCAATAACATCGTCGCTCGTTGTTGAATTCTTATCTGCGCATACGTGGTACACGAGGCCATCTACATTCGAGTAATCCGCCAACGTATCTATCTGCGCGCTTATCGCGCACCGCTAGACCGTCCGAGATATAACAACATCGGCGTGCGTGCGTTAACATGGAGGAAGAGGGAAATTGGCGAAGGAGAAGAGCGAGACGCGGAGGCAAGTGGACGGAGGAATTGGAAGAGGAACGGGATGGGAGCGGGCGGGAAAGATAAAGGCGCGCAAAAAGGGGGCCGAAAAAGAAGCGGAGCGAGAGAATCCGCGACTCGAGACAATGTAAAGCAGCGGCGTCGGCACGGCAGCGATAGCGCGCGTGCACCCTCGCCGCGATACCCGCATACGTGCCACGGTAGCGTGCAATGCTCTCCCGCGGAATAATGCGTGTTTATCGCGCAGCGGCGCTGCTTTTGAAGGCGCTCCGCTGCTCGGAGAAAAGGAGCGCGCGCACGCTCTTGTTAACCGCGTCGGGCCGCCATCGCGCAGCTCCTTATGACTTTGCAATTGATATCGCGTTCCATATTACCGCTGTTCCGAAGCAATAAGCCCAGCGGCGATTTGAATATAAAGACCCGATGCGTATTTAATGCCGCACGAACAATCGAGTTAAATTAATTTTTATTGCCCGGCCGTGTGTGGGATTGAGTCGAGATTAACTATCGGGACGTTTCGTGAAAAGGCTCGTTCGACAAACAACATCGAGTTTATGAGAAAAATGATTGGCGACGCCCGCTTTTATCTCGGCGTAATACAATTAATTTAGTGTTCCGGGGTTTATTTTTCGAGTCCAATCCACGCACTGCGAAGGTGCTCGCACGAAAATGCAGTCGACTTCGACTGGTGCACGATAACGTTGACACTCTCGTCCGAATGACGGAATAAGTAGGTTGAATGGTAAGTGGGTAGGTGGAATTCCGCGTAGGCACGCGAACAGAGGCCTTGATCGAGCAGAAAATCCTACGACTACGCGGCGGAAACGTCCTTCGCCGGTCGGTTGTATTATTTGTCTTCGGCGATTTAATAGCATTTCTCCGGCGTTGCTTGGAAAAAAAAGAAACGAAAATATAAAATACACGAAAAAAAAAGGAATCGTTGAAAAAAGTATTTATGCTCGCGACAGACTGTCGCACCGGGGCGTAGGAAGCTTCACTTCCAGGACGAGTCGAGCGAAACGAATGTCAAGCATCGGCGGGATATAATAAATGTTGCGCTCGTTTCAACGCGTTTACACCACGTCTTTTTGTCGGCAAACGAAAGCGCGTCTAAATCCGCGGCGTCTAAATTTACTCGTCGATACACTCGGCGACCCAATTATACAAGCGTAAACAACAATAAAATAATGGCCGTTTGTATCGTACTACTAGTCCCGACGGACGGTCGGCGCTCCGTTCGTTCGGCCAGCTGCTCGGCGGCCGTGAAAAACGACGGCGCAATTAAGCCGACGACAATGGCGGCATAACTTTCGATAAATGAAGTATCGATAAAAGTCGCGTTGGCAGCGGCTCAACGAGGTTGACGAACCGCCGGTCTTGAATGAAAGCCCGGCCGTTAATGAACGCGCGGGCTTTATTGCGCCGAATCGGCCGTCCCTCCGGCCGATTAATAAGCGTCGGGCCGCGGCTTTTTCGAATCGGCCGCTTTTAGCCCGGCGCTTGTTTATTGTTCCGCGCGTGTTTATTGAAACGCGCCGTCACTTATCCGCGAAGCAAATGACACGGCGCTCGAGCCGCGAATCCAAGTTTATCCGCGATCTATTATGAAGCACTGTGGGCCGCGCAGCTGTTGGTCCCGTTAGCCCCGTTTTCGCCCAGTAAGTCGCGTCTAAGTTGGCGTACACGCGAACTCGCGCCATATTTCGCAGAGGGAAGAACGTGCATTAATAAGACGGCAACATCTCGCGCCGGGCGGACAGACTTAGAATAGAGCCCGGAATAGATTTCGCCGCTACTGGGCCGCGTAATCCGCGAATCGCTTCTCGTCGTTTTGTTGCCTAAAAGAAATAAGTGTCCGAGGGAACGTGCGCGCCTGGCCAGCTGGAACGAGACTGCCGCTCGACCAACTGCGGCTGTTCTTGTTTTTAGCGAGGTCACCAGGGTAAATCTGCGTTCGCGTAAGCCCGGCGGAATTGGGCCTCGATAGCCACGTTTCAAATATATCCTAATACGATGTTTTTGGCTCAATTGGAGAGTTTCGCTGAATTCTTTTGGCACCGTTTACGAAGCGGATTATAGCGTTATACGTATTCTACGTTTCAGTATATTTAACTAAATCTCACAAAGTAATAGAAAAACAAGTCTTTCACTGTTCGGGTGTAGAAATCAAAAGTGTCTCGATTCATTACAACTGGATGCTTTTATCAAATGTCTTACAATAAGACGTTTGTTCTTAATACGAGAGAGTACAAGTCATAAATGATAAAAGTATACTGATTTTAATATTCAGGCAATAACTTTTAATACAGCACCATTCAAAATTAAAACAAACAATGAAAAAAAAAAATGTAGAATGAATTTTCCCTCGCGAATAACATCCTTATCAACGGACCAAAGGCCCAACGAAACGCTATCGTCAGGACAATAGGCCGCGGTGACAATCTCGCAGGCGCGATCGCGCCATTTGCTCGGAGCATCATAATTTAGGGACGTGATGGAATCAATGAGCGCGGCACGCGGAAACAAGCGGCGAGGAAAAAATAACGTCGGGGGCTTTCCCGCAGATAATCTCTCGGGCCTCTCGAGCGCGGCCGAAGGAGAGGCGTAAAGGTAGCAGGGTCACGATCCAGTGCAAAAACGGCGACGGACGAGGAGCGAGGCCGAACGAGCTGGAGGGACGAGGAGCGAGAAACAGAGGCCAGTCGAGGATACGGGGGGTCGAGGGAAGGGGGGGTCAGAAGAAAGGGAGAAAAAAGAAAGAAGGAAGCGATGAGGCCTATAATCCGAATCGCGAGATCGAGTGGCCGGATTGGGGCCTGCGCATACGCGCTCGAGACAAGGCTCGCTGCGAGGCGTAACAAACGACTCGCAAATCCTCCCTGTCAATTTAATCTCGCCTCGAATCCCGGAGAAATGTTAATAAGGGCCTCACTACCGTTTCCCCGGCGCAACACTTTATTTTCGCACGCCACGCGTGAGAGATACCGCCGCCGCCGCCGCGGAAATTGTGTGCAAAGTGGAATCTCGAGATCCGAGAGTTCGCACCCCTACAAACTCCACCCTCCCGCGCGCCATCTTCCGTCCGACAGTCGCGTTATTTATTGCCTGGCCGGGATCCCTCTACACCGTTCCAGTCTCAGTGTTTCCCCCTTTTTTCATTCTTGCTACTGTCCGATGAGTTACGGTATGCTTAAGTGCCGCGGGCGCCATTTTGTAGTGTAAACTGCAGACACCAAATGGCTGTTGCTCAAATTGTCGAGGTGATAAACAGCGTGCGATTCGTTGCTGTTGATTTTCGTGGTATTTTCTTGTTTTTTATTTTTTTTTATTTTTTTTATTTGAGAAAAAAATACTGTACGTTAATAAAAGGTGGAAAAATTAAACTTGGAACAACGAAATCAGCTTAAGATTGGGTACAATCGCTGACATTTGCATATCGGTCCGCGTTTTTGTGTAAATGCAAGATACATTCGGTAAAATATTCAGGTATCGGCTAAATGATATCGAACGAGTGCAAACGTGAAATTCACAAAAGTGAAAATTTTTACAAATAAGGAAATCGTGCACTGTTTGTATTATATTATTAATTAGTTATATTTATTATTCTTTTACTTCTTTTATTGATAAAAATAAAATGACAAACATCAATAACGTCAGTACCTGTTATTTTAATATTAATGCACACGCTTTACATTATAATAAACGCAATCTTGCGATTGGATCTCGTATAAAACGTTGTTTATCTTGTACTTTTCCCGACGGCTGAACGATTTTTTGGTTCCTTTTGCTGGACGTTTGTGATTAATGCAGAGCGACACCTCATCATTTGAGAATATCTGGGTCGTTCCTCGCATTAGACACAACCACGCATAACGTCGCCATACGCATGAGTTTGCGCTTATTTATGGATTTGCCTGAGTGAAGTATACGCAAATAATTTCACGCGCGCAAAACGACACCGGGGATAAACAGAGGAAATAAATTAACGGGAACGCGCTCCAGAATTGCGTGTATTCTAATCCGAAAAACGAAAAATTTCAATAAGAAGTCTAAGAATGAGCTCCAATTCGAGAAAATTGGCGATTGTGAGCATTCAGCACCGATAAGAAATTGTCTTTTATAAGATCCTTCGGTGCTAACATACGATATAAATATTTTAAATACATATATCTGTGCATGTATATACGTTAAGATGAATTGATAAAATTTAGATTTCACCGCTTTGGTACTTTTATCATAATTTATAAAATGAAACGTGTTTAACTTAGCAGCTCGCTTTTTAGCAACAATTTAAAGAATGAACTAATTCCTTGAATACAGCTTTTGTCAACTTTTCGATTCATTTTGAATTCATTTTCTAGACATTTCAAGATAAATGATTTTAATTGAAAAATTACTGAAAAAAACGAACACTTTTTTTTATGATTCTAAATATGATTCTGAAATAATTTTTTTATGATTCTTTTTTTTTATAATTCTGAAACTTGCAATTAAATAATTAAATTTTACGATTCATTTTAACATGCATATATGTATCAAATATAATATATTTTCGTTTTTATTTCATTGTCAAATATTTAATACAATTCAATTTCTTTGTTTCAGGTAAGTTATTCATCTGCTGTTTATGAATTATTATAAGACTTTACAAGTAAGTACACACTTCTTACAATAAGCAATATATTTGTCAATAAATATCCACGAACCGACAGGTCGATACAAAAAATTGCGTGTTCATAGCACAATCGACGACGCGCCGATATTCCCACACTCGCACGAACACATCATTGTCGCATATTTTTTAACAGTAATCTTGCAATGTTTGGATTCTCGGTGTACCTTCCGTCGGTGTACCTCACCTCTCGACACGTTGAAAAAGTAACTTATAATTTCTGAGTATCAATCAAACTTCAATGAGCAATTTCTTTCTTACGATTCGCTTCGCGTTGCTTACTGCTGAAACAAACAATACGTGACATACCATCGTCAAACATAAAAAAAAACGTCATCGCGGTGCTTTTCCTTTCCAAGCCAATTTTCGCAATTCCACAACTTTTCCAAATTAAAAAAGTCAAATGTTTTTCACGTGAAACCAAAACACCGATTTATGATGTACACAAATTTTTATACAACACGCGTAGAAATAAAAATAGATCGCCCATTACCCGGAGAGAAGCGATCTCAACGTTGGCTGAAAATAAGAAAAATGTCTAGTAAACGAAACACGAAAGATAAAAAGCCCCACGGAATTATATCACCGTGAAACGAAAATAAAATGGATCCTGCTTTATCGCCGCAAATGTATACAATTTTACGATTTGTTATTGTATCGCCGAAACTGTGTCAGAAGAAGAGACAAAGAGCGTAATGGCTTGGAAATAAAGCAACAAAGCCAGCCAAGCGGGCATTCAAAGCACAAATTGCGTCTGCGAAGAATTCGCCGAGAGGCGAAAACGGTGGCACGAGAGAAGGATAATTAGATAAGCAGTTAGAATGTTATTCGGCCGACTAAAATGTGCCCAAGGTTCGGGCGTCGCGGCGCCTGTTTTGCCAGAACAAATAAGAGACGCGACCCGACGCTTCCAGCCGCGCTTAATTGTCTTGCGCCATGGTAGAGTTAACGTAACGCCAGTAAACACGCACATTTAAAAGTGGGAGTGCGCGCACGGGAGGAAAATGCGCGAGAATTCGTCTTCGCGCTAGCGATGCGCGAGCCGCACTATGATTGCACGGTCTATTGTTAGACCGACCACGGTGCACAAGTCAAAGCCAAACGCTATTTCATTTCATTTCATTTTCTTGCCGTTTGTGGGTCGCGATTTACACATTACGCGGAACTCCGCAGTTTCTGCGTCGCCTTTACGACGCGAGCGAAGCCACTTTTCAAATCGGCGCGCGATAATATTTACGCTTATTCGACGATCATTCGTATTCTTAGTCCGGCCGCTGAGCCAGTTCGTAAACACGCTTTCGCGCATTTAATCGAACAAATCGATACCGTGTCAAATGACTGTCGTACACCGCGCTGTACGATCAATATGAAAATATTAGCTTTTTTTCAGTATTGATACAATTTTTGTAATTTTGTTTTGAAAAAGTAAAATTCTTTCTCAAAGTCTTTTAAGCAATGAATTCATTTCATTGTATTTTCTTCTTCTTTTAAAAAAGCTTATTTCAATAAAATAACATTAAAATCATCGAATAAAAAAAAACGTTTATTCTCCTTAAGACGCAGAAGCACTGTTGAACCAATTGTTTCACACGCGCTTTCACGACGTTGAGTGCGATTTTCGCTCGTTGTAACAGCGACGCAATTCGTTAGTCTAACGGCATTATCGTGTCGTCGAGTTCAAAAGAGGATCGATATAGCACGTTCATTAAGCGTTAATTAGTATCAAACTGCTCGTTCAGGAGGACGATCGACATTGCCTCGACCGAACATGTTCTCTCCCGTAAAGAAGTATTCAGAGCCATTGACACGACAATAATTCTTTTTCTTTAAATATCTTGATCGGATTCGTCGTCTTTTTGTCGATTCATTTAATTAAACAGGTCAACAGTCGGCGGGCAATTGCTGCGAAAAACTCGACGAATCGTCTATCATTTTTATACATCAACGAATCCAAACTTTCTTTCAGCCTGGATCTATTGCAAAAACGAAGCATTTTAAACTTATTTTAAATCAATTTCGAAATACTAAACTTAAACACTTTTTATAAGCTTAAGACTGAAGACGTTTACGTTTGTAGATGTTTCAAATCAATGTTTAAAAATAAAACACAAAATATGTTTTAAAACCATAGATTTTTATTGTATAACAGTTGTGTTTCAGTAGTCTTACTTTAAATATAATTATTTACTTGCATTACCCTACAACAGTAGTGAAACGAAGCTCTAAACTTGACGACGCATTCCCGCTCGCAACGATCGCAGTCAATTCAATCGCAGTCGGTGTTGAATCCACTGCGACGCTGTGAAACCCATTGCTTGATTTTCTCCGAATAATGAAAAGATCTCGTGTTGCGCTATAAATACCCGGGTGAATCAGAAAAATAAAGCGTAACTATTTATTTTTATTGAGCAGCATCAAGTTTGATGAAGGAAGAGAAAAAGAGGCGATAAAAGAAGGGGGAAAGGGAAGGGAACGGCTCTGAAATTTCATTTAAGTTGTTTCTACATCGGATGAAATATGTAAATAAACATCGGAAGTGGCGGGCTCGTGGAGAAAAAGGCCCGGATCGTCAGTGCGCGGCGATACGATCTAAAAACTGCGGCGCTGTCACACGACACTGTCCTTACGTGCTCGCTCGAGACGCAGCTAAAAGAGATTAAATCGTCGCGAGTTGTATTCGAATCGTGAGAGTTGTCAACAAAACGTCGCCAAGTTCGGTTTCTTAATCCAAATCGAGACAAGTGGCCGAGTGTCGATAGCATTCGATTCGATAGGATTCGATTGGTGTCGCGTGGGCGAGCGCGAGCGTTTAGGCAACCAGCCAATGTCAAACGATACCGTGTCCGGCGCTCACGTGGGCGTCAGGCCTAATAACAACAGCCGATTATCCGCCAATAATGATACACTCGTGTGAATCTCTTCGATATTCACTGCTGCAACGCTTAATTAGTCACTCCTCGCCGTTGCCTGCATAGAAATGCTCTTGTCGAATTAACAAAATGTTGTTCGTTGGTACGATATCTTCTATTCGGCTAAGATGTTTTAACTACTATTTGTAATGTTGAAACATTAAAAAACAAGTGTCTCGTTTTGAGACATTTTCATTGTCTGAGATATCAAAGGTATCTCGCCAAAAAATTTTTTACAATGAAACACTTGTTTTCCCAACCAATGTAATTTCAAACGTTCCTTCTTGCTAAAATATTTTAATGAATTTTTATTTACAAGTTTCTTAAAATTTACCAGATACTTCGAGACGTTAAATAAAACTATAACGGTTGCATTAAAAGTTACCCTTCTTTTATTTTGTACTTAAGAACAAAGAAAAAAAATTATAAATTATATCATTTACTATCGTTTATCATTGAATATGTAAATGCAACTCGAGTATCTACTAATGAGTAGGTTTATATTACTGCGTTAATTATAAATATGCAGAAGCGTATGTGTATTATAGATAATAAATCATCATTTTCAAGCGTATCTTAATTTGCTCACGAGTAAAGTTGTTTTATTGACAATCGGTACTTATTGCTCCGTTTTATCACAAAGCATCAGCACACGAGTGCGTGGGCGACGCTGTTTCCGGCCGCAAGAAAGATCGCGGCATCGAAGACGGACGCAGTAGAGGCTACACCGCAGATCTATCCTGAGTGGCTCTTTAATGTCCTTTGGTCACTTGTTCATTGGATTTACAATTTTATAATTCTTAATTACGAACGTACCGTATAACCATATTATACACTCAAAAAAATTATGCACAATCAATACAATTTGCACAATTTTCATCAACTATTAAATATCATAAACAGAGCTAAATATTTTTCTGTCACTGTACTATACATGTTGCATTAATTTCATATTGTAATCGATAGAATACAAATAGTAATTTGAAAATTTGGTTTGTGATTTACTGTATACTTTGATATTAACTGTATACTTTGGTATTGTAAAAAAGGCCATCTGCAACTAATTTCTAGTTAATTTTACTATACGTCACTGATATTTTTCTCAGTCTACATTCAACTGTTGATTCATAATTTAATAAATTGTTCATTATCACGGGATAAGCTATTTTTCGGCGTTGAGGCCTCGAGTCGGAGCGGGGATGGGCATCGGGTCAGTGCGGGTCGCCCCACCCCCGCGATCCGGCGGCCGCGAAACACAGCCGAGCGAGCGGCACACATGAGTCCCCGTCCCTCCACGCGCTCCGATCCACGCTCCACGTCCTTCTCCCACACGCGTGGATCCGGCGTTGTCGTCGGCTCGCACACATGCACACACGCTTCTGTCCTACCTCCTGCAGGGACCGTCACGTGGCCCCTGGATTGACTTCTCGCCAGCCGCAAACAACCTCAGTTCCAGACCAACCGACACCGGCTGCGCACACCACGCACGACTCAGACCCAGCAACTCGGCTCCAGTCGCGCGGCCCCAGTCAAACGTCGCCCCGACGTCCGCCCGACGTCGAACCAACGTCGCGCCCCTCCCAACGTCCCGCACCCTCCACCCCCCACCCCCATCCACCCCACCGCCGTCTCGCGTCGGACCCGCAAGTCCGGACCAGTGAACTCTAATGAGGATAAATGTGCGCGGATGGATGTGTTGATGTTTACCGAGTGCTACGTCATTCGACGCCCAAGGACCAGCGACGAATCGTTAACAATGGTGTGCCATTATTTTTATTTTACAACCCTGGCAAGCCCTGGCTACTTCTCGCTTGCCAGTCGTTTCGTTTGCTCTGCTGTGCCTAGGCACTTGAAACCTCGAGTGACCCACGTGATTCGCCATCAAATGCCTGAATCTTCGTGTTCGGATAAGCTTTGCTAACCTTAGCTGAATGCGGGTGATTTGATTACAGTTTGGTTTGACTTAGCGGCATCTCGGTAAAGTTTTCTATGATTTCACTAACTCGACGACGATTTGGTTGATTCAGTGACGCGATTGCTCGATTCAGACGGGTTTTAAATAGACGGAGGAATTTTGTTCGGAGCTTCGAGGCGTTCGAAATTTCATTCATTAGAAATTTCATTCATTAGATGTTATATAAATCAATTAACAAATTTTCGTAAACATGTCAGCCTCGTTTGATGCGTCCACGTTTGTTAGCTTTACGCGCTTTAACTTTTTCTCTTGCACCATTCGTGGTCCCCTCGATTTCGAGTAACGGTACCGATGTAATCACAACGTGGGATCTTGTTATGACGCGGAAGCCGCGGAGGCGCGAAAAAAAAAGGCCGAAATCCGCGAGAACCAGTCGACAATGAGTTCCGCGGATAGGTCGCAGCGAAAAATCCATTGGAAAGTCACATGCGTATCGATATTAAATCACAGAACCAGATTGGAAACGGCGGGGAAAAAGCGGCGCGACCGGCCGGGGGCAGCCACTTCCCGTCGCGTGGAAGAACGCGCGATTTTTGTGCCCCGCTGGCTCGAAGCGTCAAGATATTTGTTGCGCGGTGCAACGACAAGAACGCGATAAATGGCGACGCGTCGAATTCCGCGGCATTGTCCGCCCGGGAAAATCGAAAGAATGCACGTGGCTGGACTTGCGCGTTTACTGAGGCCGCGCGGAGGCTCATTTAAATAACTCGACGAGGCTTTTCCGCCGACTTTTTACCCGGCCTGTCCCCCGTTTCGCCATTCGCGTCGTTTCGTGCGCCACGTTTTTTGTAACGAAAGAATCAACGCGACGGGAAACAAGATAAACGACGCAACAAACGAGTCACGCGCTCGGAAAATTAGTAGCTGATAATCCTGTCTGGAGTACTCAGTTGCGATGATAAAAGTTCAAGTCAGTCGGTGAATCGTGCAATTAACTTATTTGTTCTCAAAAATATTTTTATACTTTCATTGTAATGTTTATCGTGGATGCTTGTTTTCGTTGATTTATTGAATGATTTTTGTGACTTGATTAGACGATTAACGATTTAGAGGGAACTTTCTTCCAAGTGAATCTTAAAAATACGTGATCTGGGAAAACAGATATAATAGTATACGTTATACAATGAGGGTGAAAAGTATTAGTTATTTATATCTGTTATATAGTAAAAATAAAAAGAAAGCTTTTCACCACGGCAAATAATATTCTTTCAGTCCAAAATGAAACGTCCATTTGTCAATCATTTTTAATTCGTAGTTGAAATAATACAGTTATATTTATTTTGTAATTCGTTCTCATTATGAAATAATTTCAATTGCTAATAATATGACGAGAAACCAAAACTTAACTTTATTTCCGACGACTGTAAGGTATTTCTAAAAAAGTATTATAAAAACGTGATTTAGTTCTTACGCGGAGACAAATTTTATGTAACTTCAACGAAACTCGTATCAAAATAATTTTAATTTACATAAATGCGACATTTCTTTAGGTAACTGCAATATAACTTACGTTAGAATGACATAACGTAAAAAAGAAAATTTAATTTCACTTGATTCGTCATTAATTCAGAATGACTGAAATAATAAAAGTGCAAGCCATCCGGAGGTGCGTTACTCGTGGACCGTTGCTTTGGAAATCGGGAGCGACAAGCTCGAGTCGATAAAATCAACAAGTCCGGTGTGCGTCGGCGACCAAGTTTCTTGAAAATGCGTGTCGAGGTCGAGTCATAAGACTCATCGTGTGTTGCGTCGTGTCGGGCGAGAGGGGCGGGGTGGGGGATGCCACTTGGGGGAGAAAGGACCAACTCGATATTCGGTTCCGTTCTTAGCGCGTGCCCTTTCGTCCCCACCAGCGCACTCCCGCGCTATATAATACCCCTTTATTGAGTGGCCCACCCACACGTACGCTAACTCGAAACGCTACCTTTCCATCGCTCTTCGACGCCTTAACAATTTACTGAAACGTAACGGCCGAAATACTCAAAACTACAGCCACATGAATAACTTAGTACAAATCAATGTATCCGTTTTTTTATCACTTTTTATACATACTTTTCGCTTATAATTTATGTTCGCCTGTTTCAAAAGAATTTATCTCGCTTATATTTGTTCACTTGTTATTGTGTTGAGTGTGCTACAAGCTTTCGTGATATTTATTTACTTTTGAAATTTAACATAAGAGTTAAATGGCTTCTTTTGGAAATAAATTTTAATTTTATACAATTGATTGATTATAGAAGAAAAGCAACTTTGACGTTATCATTCAATTTTCTATGTAAGTGATCACCAGCGTAAACAATAAATTCAGAATAGTAGTTTGAGCGATTGCTGTTGTGGAAGAAGTACTTCTAAAAGGGAAAAACGTTCAAATGAAAATTCATTTCAATTGTTACTATTAATTGTTAATAATAATGTTGTTGAAAGTATAAATTAACGTTATCAAATGATAAATATGATTTCGACTTTTTCCCTTCTGCATAAAAATCATTTTTGTAACAAGCACAATATCCAGGTCAACTTTTTCTCTAAATACCTTAGGAATTTCTAAAATTAAGAAGATTAACACACTTTCAGAAAACACATAGTCCGGATGGCACTCGTGAAATAATTCACATCACAAAAATATTTCTAATGTCGTGTAAAAAAGAAGAAGAAAAAAAAGAAGGAGAAAAGAAAGAAGTCGGGGGAAACATTATGATCTAAAATTATAAGCCTGTCACACAACTACTAGACCTCTTTGCAAAATATTTGTCGCTCTTCTTTTTGAGTACGCTACTTTATCAACGAGAAATACACATACCTTTCCTCGAATTTATCAATTTTGAATCAAATTTATTTGAATTTTTTTACACTCATTTCAATGTTTGCGTTTAAGAAATTTTGTAAAGAAAAAAAAAAGCAGAAATCTCACTTTTGACACACCATACACGAAAAATATCAATTATATTAACGATTATCGTACATCATGTTCCGCAAGAAAATTAGTCAAGCTTTTATTCATCAGAAAGTTTATCCTTCTTGCCTCGTTCCTCTGTCGTCAGCTTGTTTAATTAACCGCCGCTAATTACGTGCAACGCGTGGGCTTTTGTTTTCCAATCGAGCGTTAGATTCTAATCTGCTTCTGTGACGAAAGAGAAATAATTACAAATACCACTTGTCGTCTGTCATTTTTTATTGTTCCTCCGATTAACACTTCTGTGGGCGGCGATGTACGGAGCATGAAAAAAGCTCGTAAATAGATCTACTCGTGTGCAAAAAGTGGTGCAAATGCAAGTCGCCGTTTTGCAATCAATTGAAAAAAAAAACAGTGCCACTTAAAAACCGGGACAGAATATTACGACTGAATTTCGTTCGTTAGACCGTGCGAGATTAAGAGCGACCGCTCGCAAATAATTGACAGTAGGACTGGAAAAAGCGTCAATTTCGCGCCGACGTGAAAGACGCTTGTCTCGGGGAACAATTAAAGCAGACGACGTCTTAATTCCATTTGACAACAGTTCCTCGAAACGCAACGACACGAAATATGACAGTTCAAGTTTTTATTCCTTGAATCAGTCGAAGGTTTCAAGACGCGGCCAGGAGAATGCGAGCAAACGAAACGAAGTGAAGAAGCAGCAATCATCATTTTTCGTTATCTTATTTTCGTTTCCAATTGCGCTGTTTTAGCACTGAAAATAGGGACGGAATTTTGATCGGACGAACGCTAAGTTAGAGTAATTAGAAAAACGTGTGCCTTCTAGTCAGGAATTTTACGATTGCGACTGTGATGATCTCGTGGATGAACATTGTCAAGAAACATTCATTGCGCCGTGTGTCACGATAGCTTGACACAAGTTCGACCATGGTTACTCTGGATACCGAACAGAAGCCTGAAAGGCAGCACTGCGGACGGCGCATGTGTGCCATTTGCAGGCGAATCAGACGGGATAAAGGTAATGAACGCTGACGTACATATTCCAAATGATTACCGTATCTGTGTATCTTCTACTTAAACTTTAAACTGTAAAAATTAAAATACCCTGAATTTGTTTTAAAATAAAACACACAATTAACACGGGTGGAGTGTTTTATTTTGAGCGTTCAGTAATGAGAAACGTCTTTACAAATATTTTTAAAAAAATCAAAAAAACATGGAATTAAATATAGCAATGTTTAACTCAATTATTTACAGTTAAAGTCAGATACACACAGTTGCCAAATAATATATATTATCCTTAAGTATTATATAATAATATGTTAAGGAACTTTAAATTAACAAAAACTTTTTCTTAGAACGTAATAAGTGATCCGAACCAAATTTTGTGTGCAAACTTATCGATTTGACGAAAAATCGCAAACGTAGCGAAACGTCCACGTGCGTCGTATGAATCTGGCCCGTTGGTGAGTTCAACGCGCGTGACACATGTTCCGAACGACGACGTGCTCATCGAAAGTTGTAGTGCCAGCGAGATGAAGTCGGTCCTACCGAGCGCACGGCCGAATCGTTAATTGACAGCACTTGGGCGCGTTTATTTTCGTTTGACGGATTTGACGGGGCAGCGTGACAAGCGGCCGAACGAGATGCGTTCGTTTATTCCTGCTTTCGATTTCGCTTCCCGAAAGCGGGAGCTCGGTCGGAATTGTTAATTCAATTAATAAACCTCGACTTTTTTCTGCGCGGCAATTTCCCCCCGGCATTATTTCTTTTTAGAAAGTCGCGTCGCCTCGTTATTGCCAACAATTATTGGTCCCCCGTTGTGATAAATCATTCGCACTTTCCACGAAATCAACGCCAATTGCAATCGAATATTATAATTCACATCCCGTCATCAACTCTCGCGCGACTTTCAATTACGTTCAGTTGTCGTGATGCAAAAGCATTGCCACGGGATTATGCCGATTGTATACAATATCCACGTTAAGACGAATGGAGCACGTTTTATGCCAAGTAATTTTAGCATTGAAATATCAAGGAGAATTATTTAACCAGCTTGTATTTATTTCTCTTTGCTTTGCGAGAATTACGTAAATTATTTTTATTCGAATTTCAATAAGCCGAAATTTCGGTCGAATATTTATTTCACTGCAATAAATTATCATTCTTCGATATTTTCTTGTTCGCTTTTTCGTTAAAATAATTTCGACTCTCGATGGAAAAATGAAAAGCTACTATCGTTTGACGATAGCACGGCGTCGCAGATGTTTGCGGGCGAATAATTCAACGTCGCTGCAAAATGAATTTGTCAAAAATAATTTATGAAAATCCGGCGTCGCGCTGGAATTCGGCCGAAAACGGCGCGGCCGTGCATGCTAATGAGATAAAAAGTTTGATCTCGCCGCGTTTGATCGCACGTAAAACAGTTTGCGCGGCGGCCGTAAATCATCGACCGACGCTTGTAAATCAAAATCTTATGAATGACACGATACAGTTGATACGTTCGAAACTCGGCGTATCGCGACACGAGGGATTAGCGTGCGCCGTAACTGGTTTCGCCGCCCTTTTCTTTTCGTCTCTTTCTCCGCTTACCCTCTTCCCCTTTTATCTGTCTTTACGTTTCTCGTCTTTTTCGTTTCCACGCATTATTGCCGTGTCGCCAGTAGTGCGACGAAATTTTCAAGCCGCATTGTTTCAGACACAAAAGACTTTGCATTTTACATAGATTATTCATAAAAGACGACAGACAGGCCGCGGGCGTACGCACGTTCTGACGAAACACTTTGGCTTACGTAAGCGTTAATTATGTGTTTCATTTGTTATGTAGAAATCGGAAGGAAGTGATACCGATTGATTATTTTTCTTTCTTTCATTTTCGTATTATTATTATTCGACGACTTAAGTAATTAGTTATTGAAATGAAACGTGCATTCTTACATAATGAGAGTGGGCTTATTCTAACGATCTTTTCAAAATGCGGCCCACCGCTGAGATTTGACTCAAAAGTATAAGTTTTTTTCTTTCTTTTTTTTTTCAAATGTACTCCTAGACCTCTTTACCTTCGCGGGAGTACTGGCTTGTGCTTAATTTTAACTGCAATTGTACTTGTTATAATCTCTTGACTTTTGTTTTAAATTTAATTTGCTCATCATCTCAGACACAAAAAATATAATTCTTCAATGCACGTAAAACAAGTTCTTTTCAAGGTACGTTAGATTCGGGTCATCTATGAAAAGTTTCCCCGAAAAAACACTTGATCTCAAGCCACGTAAACTTGAACGATTTGATATGAAGTTTACATTGAGTAAGAAGCAGACTTTATTATTATTTATGACAACGTAACAAAAGAATTTTGACATCACAATACGACGGATCGTCGGGCGGCCGTATTTATGAGGAATTAAGCAAATCGATCGCGAGTGTTTGTGAAAGGCGAAGGAGGCCAGCGGTGATCAGCGATTTCCAAGCGCCGTTGGAAAAGTGAAAAGCCTCGATGAATGAATGGCGGTTCACGAGTGATCGAGCATGCGCCACGCGCGGTCGCGAATTTATGAATGGACGAAGGGCGCGCGTAGGCCGCGGCAAACCTACGCGCATATCATAATCGGATAATCGAGAGCCCCGGCCTAGTCACGCTCGCGCGCAGCGCCGGCCGTGTTGCCTGACGAGCGCGCTGGCCCGTGAACTGGCCGCAAGGTTACGCGGATCAGCTCGCGGCCCGATCGAACGGCCGCACGCGCCAGAAAAGAAAACACCCGAGCCCACTCGACGACGCTCGCGCGTGCCTACGTTCGTTCCTTTCTTCTTTCCTTCCTTCCTTCCTTCCTTCCTCCTTTCCTCCATTCGTTCCGACGTTCAGTATTGATTGTACGTTGCGCGCCAAACGTCTACGTGGGCGTCGAATTGCGCTTGCTGAATGAACGTATTTCGAAACCCACCGCTCGTTAGAGTTGCGCGTTCATTCATTCGCCCAGCGAGCAGCTTCGACTTGTGTCCCTTACTTCCGTTTTCGAGTCTGACTTTGACAGATCGACGCTTTTCTCGCTCGTTTTGCTTGTCTGAGGTGCGCTTAGCGGCGAAAGAAGCTGCCGGAATTCGTGTTCCTGTTTGTCGTTTTATTTGCTTCTTGTTGGTCGGTGTTTAACATTTGATAATTATTTTTTAATTATTGTAAATTAAAATATTGACAGTATGTGGATTAGTTTAACAAGAATGTTGCGATGCAATGATTATTCAGTTCATTTTACTATTAGGTACTTTTTATTTTTTCAATTTGTAATAACTGAGTTTTATAGTACGATACTTGCTGTTTTTCAATTTTATATTCAAGTTTTTCTTATGGAATTTATAATGCGAATGTTATTCAATATGAAATGAGATAATTGTTGGTGTTGGTGCAGAACAGAAACTTTCTTTTTCCGTTCATCAATCACTCTTTTGATGACTATTATTGTAGTCGAGGTAGTCACTCAAAAACATGTGCCACCCATGCTCCGAATAATTGTTCTTCGAACAATTACCCTGTTGGTCATTTTCGCCTTGGTCCGGATCAAATCAGTGAATGACCTTGGACTTTGACCTGCGTGTAACTCATAGAACATAAAAGAATTTGATTATGATAATATTTGAATGTAAGGTTGCAGATCATAAACCTGCACTAAAAAATGTACATTGACTTTAAAACTTATCCTTAAATCATTTTCGGTAATATTTCATTAAATCTCCAATATTATAATACATTTTTTAATTTAATTAAGAACATTTTGTTAACAAGATATTAAAAAAAATATCGTTCCAAAACACAACACGAACTAAATCAATTTCAAATAACAGTTCTTATCTTAAAAACGACATTACTATTCAAATCTGTCGACATTTAATGAAACATCGATCGATTTAAATATCATTCGCCACCGTGCGCAGTAGGAACGCGAGGAACGATCGATACATCACTCCGCACGTCGATGCACATTTTCGTCATCGACAAATCCGTTCGGCGCGCTCATTATAACGCCGTATAATCTCATATTTCTGTCGACGATCGGGAGCGCGGCGACGGAAAAAGTGAAACACGGAGGAGAAAAAGAGAGCAAAAGTTGCACGTACATCTTCGCCTGTCGATGTCGTAGGTGAGTTTGCGACGCAGCAAGCTTATGGGTCGAGGCGCGGGTCCTTGCGCTGCAAGTTTCCAAAAACGTCGCAAATTATACGAGCGCAATCTATTTCTAGAAGCGGCCGCTCGGCGAACTTACTAATTATTTTTTACCGCCGCGCGGTCCCCGGCTCCGATGACGACTGCCTCGATCGGTGATTGGCCCATCGCCGGCCACTGGTAGGAGTACGTCCGTCAACAAGTGGGAAAGAGGCGGAATTTCTCGCGAAAAAGGGATCGCGCGAATCACGAGTCGCGATTTGCCTTCTAAGCTCTCGCTCCCCGGCTCAAATTTTCTATTCAATTTTTATTTTACCATTGTCATAGTCGGCAACGTCACCAGCAAAGCACGGACCGTTGTACGAAAAGATTTTTCGCAATTATTTCACGGTCCTCGATTAGACGACGCGACGGATGATTTAATTGACGCGGAGGAGAAAAAAGGAGGGTCTTGCGTGAGTGATGCGCGTCGCGTACGGGAGTAAATCACAAATGGCGTACGAACGCGTAAATCGACCGAGTTTCCATTGGCCTCGGGGCGTGGTTAGGCTCGAGGCTTGCACCGTTTTATTCGTGAGAAAAAAATTTTTCATTTCAACGAAGCTACGCAATCGCGGCGTCGCTGTTTGCCCAATGTTGTGGACAACGATCTGCGATCGGCGAACTCTTTTTTAGAACTTCTTACAGAAAGAAAATATCTTTGATTTTAATCAAAGATATTTTTTAATGTTTGCCAATCCTGCAAACGTACCTAATTTTAGTGTCTCAAACACCAAAAGTTTCAGAACAAGACACTGGTTTTCGTAATGAACGCATCGTATTTATTTATCAATTTAAATTGATTTTATTGATTTAACTATTCTTTACTCCCAAAATTTACATGTAAGTAAGGTAAAAGCACCAATGAATGACCACTCATTGAAATTGTACTGTCCATTATTATCGCTTCAAGATACTGGTCATTCAATAATATAAGATCATCTGCAAGTACATTTAACTTTTCAATACAGATTCGATAAACTTATGATGACAATATAATTTGTATCTCTTTACAAAGTGCATCATCTTTCCTTGAAAACATTCCAATAACTAACGTAATAGCAGTTGTAAACCGACCAAGAAATATGGAAAAATCAGCGGGGAAAAAACAAACAAGCAAGTAAACAAAAAATGACGAGAAGGAGGGCAAGGGAGAGGTTGAATCACGGCGAGACACGCACGCACCTGTGCGTTACCACCATATTCGTAGCAGTGTTGTGGCGTAGTAATGGCATTTTTCCCGCGACGATTGCATCTAACAGCAAAGGCAACTCCATTTGCGGACGGCAGCCAGTGGCTCGAAGCGTGGCCTGTGTGCGAACCGAGCTCGCGAATTAATTGTCCCGGCCGGGGGTTGCGCCCGACGACAGACGTTTCTCCGGCTGGTACTTAGTTATGCCGTGTTTGTTAGACACGCCGCGATACCCACGGCCACGTTTATGTCCGCCTCGGGGGCACTTTTGTTCCATCGGCCATTCGGGCCCCGGAACGCGCGTTGCCTCTTCCTTGGAAAACGAGCAATTATCGCGTTAGTTAGCCATCGAGAGCAAACACCGTTTAATGCCAATCCTTCCCGACAACAATCGTTATGATCGTCTGATATTTGCCGTTCCTTTGCTTTCATTCTGCCAAGTTTGAACGTTTGAAAACTTACCCCGAGAGAAAAGTCGTTTCGTTGATACTTCATTTTAAAATTTACTATTATTTATATGTGAAGTTAGCAACTTACATGTAAATCTTTCATACAAATTGTAGTAAGTTTTAAGAAATGACAATTTCTTAAAACTAGTCTTTAAAATTAAAATCGCGAATTTTCTCAAGTTTTATTCAAGAGTACATATTTTTGTCACCGAATTATTACAATAAACCTGGATGATTTAAGGAATAGATGATTTACGGACGTAACATTGACGCATTAAAAGTGAAGTCCCGTGATTCTCAAATCGTCGTTGAACGCCCGACTGTTGCACAAACGCTGGGCATCTAGGACGGCAATTGGTCAACGGTGACACTTGTTTGTCCAGCGCGTAAAGTTGCAGGACGGACTTGACGGTGACACGAAAACAACGGCTCGGTTGATGAAAATGGCCTTGCCTGGCTTCTGCGCGGCTCATATCCACCGTCAAAAGCGTCCCTTTCTCGTACACCTTGGCCCACCGGCCGCCCGGCGTGGCTTGTTTGTAATTCACACTTGCGCAACCGACCCGATTCCGCACGTCACATCTGCGGTGGTTTAAATTTTCGCGCGCGTGGGCGCACACTCGCCCGACCACAATGCTACCGATCGAAACTATCATTATCATCATCGCCGTGACAATAAAGTCCCGTGACGATCACTGTTAATTTCATTAATACTTTGGGATGCGAAATCCGGTTTTCGCAATTCGTCTGAAGAATCTACTGGGTATTCACTTAAAAAGATTAGTTGTTTTTTGGTTAAAATTTAAAGTCACTAATAATAAAGTCTTTTAGGCTTCGAAGATTCTTTTGCCTAAACATTATCCTTCACTCAAAAAAATCTTAACAAATCAAAATAGAATTTGCTTTAGAACGTAGCAATATTTTCTTCCTCCTATATAATAATTTTTAATGTTTCAATTTTTAAGGTTTTATATTTTATCGATGAATTTGTATTTCAACGGACGGATAAATCCAACGATAAGTATTGCTTCTATGGAAATAAACAAAAAACAAATGTAAAGCGTGTAAAGTGCGCATTGACATTATCCAGTAAGATTAAAAATTAATAACAATGTTACAGATACAATATTGATTAGTTCGACGAAACGTTTGTACATAAAAACAGTTTGCTGCTTCAATTTTTCCGTCTTTTAAACTCTTTTCTTCAACTTTTATTCGATATTCCTTTTCAATCCAGTGATTCGTTTAAACTGACGAAAATGAAATCGTCTGTATTCCGAAATTATCTCGCGCATCGAAAAGTACTCAGTTACAACGGTATAATAATTTGTCGATCGCTCGAAAAAACGAAGAGCCGAAAATCCGTTGGGGATACTTTCGATAGCTCGATCTCGATTGTCGCGCGAGCGATCGGTCTTGTGGGTGTGATCGGTTCCCGTGGGCTTTTAGGTGTCAAACCCACGTGGGCCGCCCACGTTGGCCAGATGTACGACTTACGGCCAGGTAAGAAAGGAGATACGCCGCGGCAAAAAAATTGCACGAGACGAGAAGAAGCGAGACGCGCCGGTTCTCGCGAGGACCGAGAAAGCGAGCCGCGACGTGCAAATATACATCTTGTATTAACGCGTCAAAAAGACGCGCGCGGGCAAAAATTGCCGGATTTATTACCCGACGCGGACATCGGCGCAGACGCTGTAAAACCGAGAACTGCAAAATGTCTTGGACGGTAAAAATTGATATCAAAGTTTCTTCAGTGTCATTGGATGATTAAAATTAGTTTTCCTGCGAGAATTATTTAAGTTACATTAAAATACATTAAAACGTTCTTCTTTATTAATATCTAATTTTAATTTATTCATTTTTCTCTTTTATATATAATTTTTTATTGGCTGATTGATTCAGATGTCAAGAATACAGATTTAAATTCTCATATTTCGATTATGTTCAATAAACAGAAGAAATTGAGTGATTATTCATTAACCGAAGGCTTTTTTTGATAATAAATCAGCTTACCAGTTCGCTCAAGCGAGAACATCAACAATCTCATATTTCTGACTACGCTGATTAAAATTTAATAGACCCGTTTATCCGTGCAATTATTGAATTTCATCGGTCAACAATTTAATGACTTTATTAAAACAGAACTTGATAATCCCGCCTCCCTCGACGTTTAAGCCGATGTTAAAAGGATTTGTAAATTTAAGGGGAATTAAAAGTGAGTTATTCGCCGGAGCAGCGGAGCGTCATTTGTCAAACATTATTACAAACGACAAATTGATATATCAGAGTCGCGGGCGTTAAATCATAGATGTAACTACGACCAGCAATATTTGATTTATCTGTAATTAAAATTTACAAGCGACCGGTGCGGTTGGTCTTTCACGAATAACATCATACATCAAGGATCGTATCTTAAAGGTTGCTAGTAATAGGGACGTGATTTGTTATGGATTATATTAATCAAGAAGGTGATGCCGTCGTAGGTTTTGACAGGAAGAAAGATACTTTAACGCGTTGGGAAAAAAAGAACAAAAAAGAAAAGGTAAAGAGAAAAAAAAAAAAACGAAAAGAGAAAAAAAGGTTGGAAGAAGTCGAGACGTGGCGCACGTGGGCGTAATGTACGGCGGAGACTTTTTAAAAGATGTTTTCAGATACTGTATAATAATGTAATTACTTTATAGTTTACAAAATCGAGTGGTGTTTTCTTCTTTCGGGACATAATATACGGCTCATAAAGTGGACAATAAAATGGAGCGGTATTGCACGCGGCGAATGTAAATGCGGCAGCATGAAATTTATCGTTTGTTTTGGTCGTAAAGGGAAAAATTGTACGAGCAAATAATACATTTATCGCCGCGATTTCTTTTCGATTTGTGCATCAACAATGCCGGGCTTATAAATAACCGACGAGGACTTAGGCGGATTTGAGCGGGGCAAAGGGACAGAAAGAGGTGCTAACGATGACGCAACGGCCGACGGAACGAGTGTTACGTTAAGAAGTCATCCTTTTCATTATTCTCTTCTTCCTTTTCTTTTATTTTTCTTCTTCTCGTCATTCAATCACGATGATGAAAAAGTTGGAACATTCGATTCAACTTTTTCAAGATTCATAATACATTGAAAAGGTTGTTTCTCAATGAAAGTAGATTATTCTTGTTGTTACAAGATTTCGTACCGCAGCAGACCAGACTTGAGCGTTATTTTTTCCCATACTTTCGAGTGGAGATGGTGGAAATGAATGATTTAGACCAAGTTTATGGGTCGGAAATAGAAAAGAAGACGGTGGAAAATAACAAATATAAGACTTCGTTTCTATGCCGGTGCACCGAACCAATCAAAACGAGAATTGTGACTTTTCGAAAATAGAATCTAGTCCGCGTGGAAATAGTCCCTTGTATCTGGTTAAAAATAATACATGGAACTTTTTTCGGCCTTTCTCTTCAGAAGTCGACGAACTTGATGTACGCGTACACGCGTTCGCACTTGTTCGGCTCAAAGGTATTTAGAAACCAGTGTTCTTTGATTTGATTTTTCAGATTTAATTGTTTTATAATTATTTTAAAAATCCAGAAGAGTATTTTATCAGCATTTTTAAGCGGGCTTGAATTTTTTATCGCAAACTGAAAACAATAAGTATTTTCTTTTTCTTGAAGAGATAATTATTTTTTAATTTCATATTTGTTTGAACTTTTTTTTTTTCAACAATGGCAAATGAAAATGAATAACATGATTTTATCAAATGCAATTTAATTTGTATTATTACTTCATTATCAATTGTATTGTTATGTTATAATCACTATTATTATTAATTTATTATCAACACATTTCCATAAGACATCTTCATAAGACATAACTGTCCGTTCAGTTGGCATGAAAGAAAGAACAACCTTTTCTGTTGCATTGGGTCTTTTTTCTCCGTGTAGGGTATTCTCGCGAATTCATTTTCCTTCCCTTTAATGACGTCAAATAAAAGCACACGGGCCCGAGCGTTAAAAGACATGTCTTTTTGCGAGTCAAATATCGTTGTTTGAAATTCAAGTATAAAAGCAACCATAGAGCGCGTGATATATTTCCGCGTATTTTAATTGCAGTCGAGCGTCAAAGCGCGTTGTCGTTTTGAATGGTCGCACCAAGTGCGATTAAAAATACGCGCTTGTCTAACGGCGGGGAGGAGGGTGTGCGAAAAAGCGCGCGATATTTATTTCGACCGGTTGCGTGCGTTCTTTTGCACGTTTTTTCCCCTGTTTTTGCTTTTTTTTTATTTTCATTTTTTTTCTCCTGGCGCGAGCGCGGCTGCCTCGCCACTTCCTGAATAAGTGGGTGGTCGATGGCTTTTTATCTTTTATCTACGCCGATGATGTCGCGTACGAAAAGTCGCTTATTCAAAACGTCGCGGCGGAATTTTATATTACGCCCGGCAAAACAAATTGAGAAACGCTTCGTTTCTCAATTTGCTCAAAACACGAGCGGGCTCTCGGCGGCGGCCGTGGGTGTGCGGCTGCGTGGGACACTTCTGTGAATGCGATTAATAAAAATGACATTTAGGGATTAGCCCGACAAAAATGCTTATAAAACGCCCCGGCGATTTGACTCGGGCGACATTGTAGCCGATATTGAGACCAGCCGTGAGCGACGATCGTTTTCCGCCGAAAACACGCGCTTTCGAAATCGTCCGTTGTGTCACGCCATTGCAGCCAATCTAGTATTTTATTAATGTATCTTCGTAAAATTTATACCCATCGATTTGTACACGGCCAAGTTTCGTTGTCGAGTATTTCGCAACGCTGGCCACTTTTGCGACCCGTTCAAACGCTATTTTGTATCTACCAAACGTTCGTCAGGAATAACGACTTTTGTATCCGCTTCGCGACATTCTTAAAACACATTATCGTGTCAGAATTCAGTGTAAAGTCGTACATTTTTTTAATTTGAAACTGTAATAAATTTGTGTGTATAATTATTATTGCGGATGAAAAGTTATATTTTAATACTCCAATATTAATTTACATCATATAATAATGAGTGTTATTATTATTTTACCATATGGTATCATTATCGACGATCATAATCAAGATTGCAGAGCGAGTGTGTAAAAAATTGTAGAAATGTAGACTAAACTTTTTTTTCAAATGTACATAATTATATAATTAACGCATCGAAATGTCGGACAAAAACTTTCGAAAAAGCCTTGAAACAATCTGGTTGAAAGCGTTTCCAAGTTCAATGAATATTCATAACGAATTTCCACGGCTTTTCCCCCCACCCCCTCGTCCTCGTGCGCCGCCATCGCATCTGCGTTTTCTTTTGTCTCGCAGCAGCTTTTTCTCCGACGCGCTAATACAGCCGATTCGCTAATTGGCATTCCGGTCGAATCACGAGCGACATTTATTGTGCCAAGTTGATTTTGCGGGCGCGCATTTCCCGTCATTGTTCGCTGACGCCGCACTGAGATCGTTGAACGACCAATTCCTAGACGTGCACGCGTCGTGGAAACATATTTATTAATGTATACATGTGTGCCTGACAGGTGTTGTAATTTAATTACGTCTCCCTCCGTCGAATTTGTTTCATCGTCGGAAAAAACCCCGGGAACTCGACTCTGTTGCGGCATGCGCGATTGCGCAGTCGCACGGTTCCGAAAAAGTTTTATTGTGCGCGCAAACATTCCGCGATTGCATTTTACAGCGTACTATTGCGCGGGCGAATGGAAAAAAAAAACTATAGTTTCTTTTTACAAAATTTGAAATGAAAATTACTCATTTTTTTATGAAAACTGAAACATTGTTCAAGCAATGGTTTAAATTGATGTACTTATACACTAATTTTAGTGGACAGAGGTACTTAAAGTCACTTTAATGTAAAAGTACTTGAAATTCAATACATTTCTAACAGTGAAAAGTAATTTGAAAATGTCTACTGTAACTTACTGTATGCCTAGAGATTTAACGTTATCGATATTATAAAAAGCGCCACCTACAACTCAAGTGGTGTGCGGAATTATTTGTAGTAGTAGATTATTGGTTATACACGTAGAGAAATATTTTGTCAATGTAACCAAATTTTGGTAACATTGACAAAATGATTTTGTTGATATTGAAGCGACAAAAATATTTTGTCAAATGAACAAAGTGTATTTGTATTCTTATGCTTCGTTAATAC